>JAECUM010093770.1:0-43665 GCA_016617855.1 Megalonaias nervosa | reverse complement strand
GCACAATGATCAATCTTGTCACAGGGACTTGACCCATGGGCAGGCTCATGGGCCCCGATCCATAGGCTTGACCAATGGGCATCATTATGGGCCCTGATCCAGGGACCTGACCCATGGGAAGGATCATGGGCCCTGACCCAGGGACTTGACCCATGGGGTGGATTATGGGCCCTGACCGAGGGGATTTTCCTGTGAGCAGGATCAAGGGCCCTGACCCAGGTACTTGGCCCATGGGCAGGAATACCAATGGGAGTTGAGAATACAAGACGTTTTTATATTTCAAATACTTTATAGTGTAAACTGGACAAAGAATACAGAAGTATGAGTTATGGATCCAATGGCCCCATCCAAGAACTAGTCCATGAGCAGGAATGGTACAATGTGACAAGTAATTATCTGATGATGTTATATTCTAAACATGCATTTAAATATGTGAGACTCCTGAAATAAACCGATGAAAAAAAAAGAAAAAAGTGTACTACCTCTAGACCTCATGCCACCCCACCCCCCAACTGGGATCAACAGTTATTTAAGAATAAAGGAAATAGTGTAATCCACTATTACAAAATTCCAAATATAAAGTGAATTAAGTGAAAAGTTATTGAAATATTAGAAAAAAACACAAATAATCAAAACTGCTCTTTTTCCTGACACCATGGCTACATCTAGGAATATGACATAGGGGATGATAGCAACATAACAAATAGAATGAAGTCTGACACTGCAAATTTGAAATGAACTGCATTAGATAGAATCAAAACTTTGGTAACTTTAAAGAGTAATATCGACCCCTCCTCCTCGCATCTGATTTGACCCAGGGTAAGGGTATTATTGACCCCCCATTTGATTTGACCTAGGGTAAGAGTAATATTGACCCCCCCATTTGATCTGACCCAGGGTAAGAGTAATATTGACCCCCCCATTTGATTTGACCCAGGGTAAGAATAATATTGACCCCCCCATTTGATTTGACCCACCCATTTGATTTGACCTAGGGTAAGAGTAATATTGACCCCCCCATTTGATCTGACCCAGGGTAAGAGTAATATTGACCCCCCCATTTGATTTGACCCAGGGTAAGAATAATATTGACCCCCCCATTTGATTTGACCCAGGGTAAGAGTAATATTGACACCCCCATTTGATTTGACCCATGGTAAGAGTAATATTGACCCCCCCCCATCTGATTTGACCCAGGGTAAGAGTAATATTGACCCCCCCCCATTTGATTTGACCCATGGTAAGAGTAATATTGACCCCCCCCCATCTGATTTGACCCAGGGTAAGAGTAATATTGACCCCCCCATTTGATTTGACCCAGGGTAAGAGTGACAAATGAAGAAGGGTAAATGTGTGATATTACAGTCTTAGTATGTAAACTGGACATAGGAGTTCTTGACCCTATGGATGCAAGCAAGGACACAACCCAGGAGCAGAAGTAGCAAAATCCATGTGCTGACATTATATTTCAAAATATGAAGTGTTTTAGTTAAGGAGTTACGGAAATGTGCTGTGAGAAAAAAAACTTTAACCCCAAAAAGCTTCCAGTACAATTCTTGACTCCACTGCCCCACCTAATGACAAAAAATGATGGGTTAGGCCTGGTGCTGAGTGAACGGAATCATGTGATTATATAATTTTATTCCAGATATGAAGTGAACAGGGTAAGGAGTTACAGGTGATGAAAAAAACTTGAATCAAAATATGTCCCCAATGTAAATTCTTGACCACATTGCCTTCAGCCAGATTCAAACCCCAGGGACAAAACTGGTACTGACAAAAGAGACTAAAATATTCCAAATAGTCATGGAAAAATAAGTGATGAAAAAGAAACTTCAACCAAAATATATCCCCATTATAATTCTTGACATTATGGCCCCACCCTAGAGTTAAAACTGAGGACTGAAATGATACTGAGCAAAGGAAGGATGTAATACTCTTAAGTTAAAAATTAAAACAAATTGGACAAGTGATTACTGAGCTACAAGTGCAAAATATGTCCTAAATATAACTCTTGACCCCTAGGAATCCAGCCATGGGCAGTAGTCCTGAAAGATGAGTATAAAAACACTTTAGTGAATACAGAAACCAAATCACTAAAAAGATTTACATGGCGAAGCTAATCCTTCTACAATTACCCCTTTTAAAGTCACACCAACCACCCCAAATCAATAAAACATGTAATTTGCAACCCAATAAAAAAAATCTACACTTAACAAAAAATACACCCCAAATATCACTGAAAGAGGAAAGTGGACCATGAATGGATTGATTTTCCAAAATCACTCACTGTGAAAATGTCCATAAATACAAACCACAGGGCAAGAAAAAAATGGACTGCCGGTCATGCACTCTATGGGCCAAAACCTAATCTCAAACCTGACAAGCACAAATTGTTTCTGCACTTGAGTTGTCCCCCTGTAACTACAACATGAAATCATTCATTCTCGACTATATTGTAAAAATGATGTCAAAATATGGAAATAAAGTATGATTATCTCTCTTCAATATGAAAATGTACTTACTATATATACTCATTTATAAGACAAGTCCAACTGCAAACTGTACATGCCAAGATCTGCCGTTGCATAGTGCACTGGCAGATCTGGGTCTGTGCAGTTAGTTGGGAATTATCAGTTGAACAAACAACATAGATGCTGATCTACAGGCACATTATGCTATGGCAGATCAGGATCCTTGTTGTTTGCAGTTTGACTTGACTTATAAGTAAATACATATGGTACCAGAACCCAAATGCTAGATGTCCCCGTCTTGTGGGCATCATAAAATCTTCTTGATAATGTGTTTATTAGTATATCACAAGCTGTAACAATGTTCTTCCTTTATTTAATGGTGGCTACATGGTGTGGACCGAATGTGAAGTTCTAATAATGTAGAATTAAAGAATTGCACACAAAATAAGGAAGATAATCCTTTCCAAACATGTAGTACTACAACAAAAAAGATGATGGGTAAAAATGAGTTTGGTAAAATGTATATAAAACAAAAGATAAAGGATCAAGATTTTAAAATTTGGCAAAATGTATATAAAACAAAAGATAAAGGGAAGATGATAAAATCTGGTAAAATGAATATTAAAAGAGAAGCTAAAGGGTAAAGAAGTTAAAATTTGGTAAATGTATGTAAAATAAAAGCTGAAGGTTAAAGATGTTAAAATTTGGTAAAATGTATATAAGATAAATGATAAAAGGAAAAGATGGTAAAATTTGGTACAATGCATATAAAATAAAGGATAAAGATAAAAATTTAAAAATTTTTAAATACTGGTTCATAGACAAAAGGTGTTGACTGGAGTATGTCACCTTTTCTGGTGCGGTAAAACTCTGTTGCCAGTCTACCAAAAGCTGTCTTATTTTAAGAGCTTTTCTACCCATATCTGTGTCTGGATCATCCATCAATGCCATTAAATGACCCAGGTCCATCAAATCAAGCCCTGAAAACAGGAACAAAAAGGAGTAAGGAAAGAGAAAGTATTGTAACAACTTATCTCGGTCCAGCTAATACTACGTGAGAAAGACCCATGATGAGAAGGCCTCTTGCCTAGAGTCTAAGAAGGAGAGAATTCAGGAAACACTCAATTTCCTTCCAACAATAACACAATATGATTCCTTTTATCAACTAACACCCTGATAAAGTTACATATGAAAACCAACTTAAACTTTTAGTCTTTACACAATGGCTAACTCTTATCTTCATAGTTTAATACCTACAAAACCAAGATCTGTATGTGATACACAAGGTCACGGTTGATACCAGCAAAACCATGATCTGTATGTGATACACAAGGTCATGGTTGATACCAGCAAAACCATGATCTGTATGTGATACACAAGGTCATGGTTGATACCAGCAAAACCATGATCTGTATGTGATACACAAGGTCATGGTTGATACCAGCAAAACCATGATCTGTATGTGATACACAAGGTCATGGTTGATACCAGCAAAACCATGATCTGTATGTGATACACAAGGTCATGGTTGACACCAGCACCATCATGATCTATATGTGATATACAAGGTCATGCTTAATATCAGCAAAACCATAATCTGTATGCGGTACACAAGGTCATAGCTGATACCAGCAAAACCATGATCTGTATGAGCTACACAAGGTCATGCTTAATACCAGCACCATCATGATCATACCACTTTTAAAGAATGACTTTTAGTGAAAGTTGTACAAGCCTATAATCACTGAATTCAAATGCAAGAAAGTTTACTTGGAAGTTTAATATTCCTTGATCATAAGTTGATAAACGATAAATCTGAATGTAGACTATTTGCTTGACTATTTTCTCTTCAACGATAGCACGTTACTTGATTGAACTGAGTTGACATGCATGTTAATAAATTTTTGTTTAATGCATTGACAAAACACTGAACTGAACAGATATAAAGCTAAATTGAACTGAGTGTGTCAAGTTTGTGAGGATAACATACAAGCTGACTTGGACAGACTTGAAACTTAGGAATTATGTTGCTGAATTGTTGAATGATTTAATAGTGAATTAAACTGAGCATTTCAACTCAGTGAGGACAAGGCTCACAACGGCATGGACAACTTAGCATTTCAACTCTGGGAGAACAAGGCTCACAATGACATGGACAACTTAGCATTTCAACTCAGTGAGGACAAGGCTCACAATGACATGGACAACCTAGATTTTCACCTCAGTGAGGACAAGGCTCACAATGACATGGACAACCTAGATTTTCACCTCAGTGAGGACAAGGCTCACAATGACAAGGACAACCTAGATTTTCACCTCAGCAAGTACAAGCAGGCTCACAATGACATGGACAACCTAGTTTTTCAACTTGGTGAGGACAAGGCTGACAATGGCTTACTTTCCAACTCAGTAAGGACAAAGCTCACTATGACCTAGACAACTTAGCTTTTCAACTCAGTGAGGACAAGACTCACAATGACAACCTAGCTTCTTATGAAAAGTCTCCAATAATGTTAATGAACTGTTGAATTAAAATGGAGTAAAGTTTAAAATGAAAGTCACAGAAAGTGCTGAATCTTTAATTTTAAAAAATGATTATTATCAGCAATCAAAGTTCTCAGATATGGGTTTAAAACAAAACAAATCTAATTCAGCACTGAAGAATACCATAAGATATATATAGCTTTATAAAAATAAAGGCAGAATTACTAATAAATAATCATTACAGATCAGCTGGGATAATACTCACTTAGGCAATACAACTTAGGTTTTTTTTAAGAAATAGTTTTAAAATATACTTTTGTTTTCTTAATAAATTAGAAATGAATAGAATAATTATAATTTTGAATAGAGAAAAACATGAAAAATTTCCTAAATAAATATTAGGTTGCTCTGTAAATAAACTTTAAATAGTGATCTTTCCAAAATACTGCATACAGTTCCAAAACTGAATACAGAAAAGTAATCTTCTTAAGTCGTGCACTTTTTGAGCCTTACTTCAATAGTTGTGGTTTTCTGGGTTTAATGTCATTTTTAAGCACATTATAGCCTGTACATGGCAGCCAATATATATGGTGGAAAAACATGGGGAAAACCCCTGGAAGAACCACTAACTTACTGGAAGCTACTGGCAAGCTTTCCAACATAACCATACTGGCCGACCCCAAGACTAAAACACATATGGAGAGAGATGAGATGGCAGTGATTGGTAAAGGCAAGAGCCTTAGACAACTCAGCCACCCAGGTCCCCATTAACAAAGTAGAGTGAAAGGTACATCAACATGTTCTCAATGCAAGTCAAAAAAGAAGAAAGTAACTCAAAATTAAACGACACATAATAAATGAATATTAAATATTGGATCATAAGAATACATTGATTGTGTACTGCACAGATTAAAACAGTTAAGCAAAATAGGCATAGGTCAAATTATCAAGTATGCCACCTACTGGCTTGTATGTACCATATTTTAGACAAATGTTAAAACCTGTTGACCATACCAACTGAAAATTATTTTGAAGAAAAGCATAAAAATAAACTGTATATTAATGTTGAATCATCTACGAAATTTATGTGTGTGTGTGATTTGGATTTTTAATGTAGCTTTAAAAAAATTTTCAGTCATATTGCTACGATGTCTGCAATGTGGCAGTTTATAGTGATGTCTAGCACTGGGGCATCATGTAGCATCATGTCCCACCCAGTCACATTATCTTGACACCAGGCCGACCAGTTCTAACACTGACCTCTTAATGCTGAGCACCAAGTGAGGCAGCTATACATACCATTTTTATAAGTCTTTGGTATGACTCGGCCAGGGTTCAAACCTGCGAAATCCCACATCTGGGGTGGATGCTCTAACCACTAAGGCCACCTTGATTCAAAAAAATATAACAGACTGGTATTGGGGGCTTAAATACATGTATGCACGCACATAAATTACAAATAAAAAATAAAAGGTTAGTTACAGTATGGATTAAATGGCTCACCTTTACCTTCTGTAAATAACTATCTAATCTACATAATTCTTTGAAACTAAAAACATTTTACATGTTCTAGAAGATTTAACACTGAATTGATTTAAAACAACAATTCAACATAAGCTCTAATGATCTTTTTACCAATATTACATAAAACAAATGAGGCATTACAACATGTATGATTAGCAAGATATCGAAACACATCATCATATATAAATACAAATTGGACAAAACACACAACGCATGACTTGAGACATGAGCAAGCAAAGCATACCTAATGTCAGTGAATAAAAGTGAATTTAGTATCTAGATAAATTTTAAAGAAACAAGATTTAGGATTTTTTTTTAAAAAATTAAATTATTGGTCAAAATTGAAATTTAAAATAAATGCAGAAGCACCAAATTAGAAAAAACGAAAGGAGCTAACATTTGATTAGTACATAAGACAAAAGCAGATGAACAACAAATGTTAACACAAACATTAGCTGCATTAGCTGTCATCATGGGGGAGGGGGAGATTATATACAGATATTGCATTTAAAGTCTTGACCATTCCAAAATTAGAATTGATAGAAATTAAATATCTAAATGAATTAAAGTTTGATTGTTCTCTAAAGTGGTTTAATAGCTCATTTCACAGAGTGGCAGCTGCATATCAAAAACATGTTGAGGTTTTATTTCTTGGGACATCTAAAATATTTGAATATCTAAAATTCATGTGTTTAATGATGTGGCACATATTACTTCACAGTTTAACAGTAATAAATTTCGGCAGTTATAGGGAAAAGGTTAAACACACCTTTTTTTCTATGAGCCTATTTGCTTACCACTGAAAAACCATTATTAAAACTGGTCAATGGGGTCATTATGTGCAGGCAGACCTGGGTCTGTGCATTTGTTTGGAGTAATCAGTAGAATAAACAGCACAGACCCTGATCTGCAGGCGCATTATGCTATGGTAGATCAGGATCTTTGTTGTTTACAGTTTAACTTGACTTATGAGTATATACAGTATGATGGAATAGTGATCAACATAAAAATCATGGATAATGCCACCTTGTGGCAACACTGAAAGAAATAAATATCCATAGATGAAGTCTTCTCAAGCTAAATTCAAGTTTTCATTTTATTTCTGATTTCATTGTACCCATTATAAATGTGATATGCCTTCATCTATTCAAGCATGAAAAGAGTGAGCTGGCTCACAATGATGCCTGCTAGAACATCAATGTGAACCTAATAAAATGATTATTCAGCGGCTAAGTTTGATGTATTTTGACAACTCTTGAAATCATAATGGACATTTAACATGATAACTTATTTTGTCTCAGCCAATTACAATATATGGAAGATGCTTACATCACAGTAACTTTTCATGCATAGGGTTAGCCTAATTACATGTAGAAATCACACAACCTTGACAGCTCCAAAGTTATTGATTTTAATTTATCTATGGATTGTTCCTCAAAATTTGCAATAATACATTAGAAAACAAACTTGGTAAGTTCTAGTAAAGCACACAATGTTTTGTCATTTTCCTTCTCTTTTTGGCTGCTGTTTTTCAACTGGGACCATGCAAATGAAGTGTGCTGCCTGTTTATATTGGTACAAACAATATAGGGCTGTAAACAGATATGTGTTATTGACGAAGTGACACTTAAAATCAATATCTTGAAGAATATTATGAGAGTATTTCATACTTTGAAGCTGTAGTCCACTGGTGTTGCCTGCAATGGATACATATGTTCTAACCTTAAAATCAATTATTATCTCTGAATGACTTCTTCAAATTATATATCCATAATATTACAATCCATGAGATAATCATTTGTGTCTGACAATGCAGACTATAACTCTCATTCATCAACCTCCTCTTTCCCCCTGCTGTTCACCAAATCTGAGCCTCTCTCACTATCTCATGCCATCGCCTTTGCTGTAGTCAGTGTTTATGAACCTTGTTGCTCACAAGCTATCCAGAAAGAGATGTACTGAGAGAAGTGGTGTATACGATATTTGAAATAGGAAGTGAATCAGTTATGGGGTTACTGAGCTATAAGTGCCAAAAACAAATGAACCAAAAAGTTTTCAAAAAGTGTTGCTGTTATATGTTATTATAGTCCCCGTGGTCCCACCAAGGGTCAGTACATATTGACAGTAGGGTACTGAGAAGTGTATGTTTAGTGTTTTCTATAAGTCATTTTATGATGGTGCCAATTTTATTTCCTACAAATGTTAGAAGTTGCTTAAGCGCTCAATTTAATTTTATATGATCATACGTGGTAATATACCTGTGCCCAAAGCTTAGACTGTGTAGCAGGTCAATGCTAATTAACACCATGCAGTGAAAGCATAAAGTTCTTTGTTTACCAGAACCAAACACCAGCTGCAGTGTGAAGACTCATGGGATAATGTTCTAACATGTATTTGAGTATATATAAGAGATTATCTTTTCCCACATAAATTGTCTATGATACTAAGCTAATGTCCACTTTAAGTACAATTATTAACATGGGATCAAACTGCACTGAATCTGAGCCTTTCAAAATGACCATTTCTCTCAAAAAGTTTATAACTGGTTTTGATTGTTTTCAGTCAATAATTTAATGATATTCATGTAGTTTACTGCTCTAAATTAAAACGAAAACTCGACTTGGGAAAGCTCTATTGTCATTTTAGTAGTAGAACATATTCTCAAAAGGATGAAATCAAAGGGTATGCTGAATAATACTGACTGGTTAGAGTGCTCTTTTTTGAAGCTATATCTAATGAACAAGTAAACACACAGAGAAGGCCCTACAATAAAATAAATTATAATTCATCTAATGGGAAAATGAAAGAAAAAGAAAAAAGATACAAAACCTAGTAAAATTAAGAAATTTCTTACTAAAGTCACTTTAATTAATGATTAATATTGCTATTAGTAAGATCTTAAACTTGTGCCTGTGCCTGTACATTCAATTTCCTTTCAAAGCATTACAGCCACATAAAAAAATACTGCTAACGAAAGATGAAAAAAAAAAGAAAATCAATACTAAAATAATATCTAGGATTTACTCCTAAATTTTTTTAAAAGTCTTTGCTCTCATAATTTCTAAATTTTAATATAATGATAATGATAATAATACTGGCTGCCATGTATAGTCTATCTTGTGCTGAAAAATGGCGTTAAACCCTATAACAACAACAACAACAACAATAGCAAGAACAACAACAACAATTCATGATGAAATAAGGTACCCTTTTGAAAATGATATAGAAAGTTGAGAAATATATACTTTGATCTTGTCTAGCTGGGCATCTCAAGAGGAAAACATAAATTTAACTTGACAGGAAAGCTGTGTAATAGTGAGGTTATCAGGAGGCACTGTGACAACATCACTAGTAAAACTGACCTGGTATGTCTAGAGATTTCAAGTACAGGTTTTCCTTCCTAGTTCCAGCACTTTGTTCCAGAGATACTACATTTAGACTAGATGACAATGCAAACATCAAAAATCTTTATCCTCAATAACTACTGTTGTTATGGTAAGTTATCATTTACTGCAATGGAAATTATCTGACTTACCAACTTATGATTCTATGCTAGAACTTGAGATTTGGGAGAAGAAACAACAATTCATCTGTTGTTAATTTTTGTATCCTTTTTGGATATCCACAACAGTGACTAAAAGAGTTTAAAGTCCGACAAACAGTATAGGCAAGCATACCAGGTAGTCATGTTTTAACACATAATTTTCTATTACCAGCAGTAAAAAGTGTTCCACTTCCACTTAAAACAATTGCTCTGCACTGTCCATCAACAGCCAAACTGTCAAAACACTGTCTAATTTCACTGAAATGATAGAAAAATAAAACTGAAATATATATATATATATATATATATATATATATATATATATATATATATATATATATATATATATATATTTTGCTGCATAATGGACTTCAAGAATGGGGATAAATGAAAGGGAGGTAACTTGAGGTGGGAGATATACTGAAACAGCATACCATATCCAAATGCAACTGCACATATAACAGTGAAGAAATAGACATTGATATGCTGCGACATAATATGCCAACAATCTTCTGCCTATTTTATCACATGCAAGAAAATGACCTTGGCTATAAATATGGCCATTTTAAACTATCCCCATGACCACAGATGTTATATGTCATAATAAATTAGCTGATGTCACAACAGCTTAATGTGTCGTAACTAAAAGCAATGTCAGCAAACAGGCTACTGAATGATTTCTTCAATCTCTTTCTTTTAGCAGGAATAACATTAAAAATTAAAAGTGCTGGCATTTCAATGATGGTTAAAGCATCATCAAATGTTATTTACATTGCCTGTCTTTTATGAGGATCTATTCTTCACACATCTTGTCAGATATCCGCCCCTCCAAAACTTTCCAGCATAGAAAGTATCTGTGTATCTGTATTTTGTAACTAACCTTTGTTAAAAAATAAAGTTCATGGTCAACCTGACTAATGATATTTATTTTGTCAGATCATTATTATTGGAGTTAAACATGTTTATTTGTATGTGAGTCATGGACATTAGTTTTTCACTTGGAAATTCCTCATCCTGTTGACAACTGATTGTTTAGAAAGGTAAATGACCTACATCCTGGTTCTATTATTGTGTCTTAACTTTTTATATTGATACTGTTTACTTCAAAATTACTCATTCATACATTAACATCCAAAGTGGATTCAGTCTTATTGTTGTGTTCAGTTTTTAATTTGGGTGTATTTATTTAAATTATTCACTGGAAATGTGGGTGTATTTATTTAAATTATTCACTGGAATTAAAAAGTGCTCAATAATATTTCTTTGACTAAATCATTACTTTGGACTTATTTGTGAATTCATTCAAGGACCTTTTGGATTATATTACTGTATTACATCACAACCATTAACAGATCACCACATTCCAAGCCATTCACACATTAGCATATTTCAGATGACAGGCACATCTGCACATTCAGAAATGGAATTTATTTCTAACACCACTGGAATTATTAAGAACTCAATATATTTGGACTTGTGATAGAACTTGTATCACTATTTGCAATTTTTTTTACAATACTGTTAAGTCCTTTTTAAAATTTTCACTTTGAATTCTATGGAAATGATTATTTATTAAGTTTTACAAACCTTATTTGTCTTTGCTCTTTTCTGTTAATTAATTTAAGACCACAGAATTGTAACATAACAAACTTCTGTGCAATCATCTCCTGTTTTCCAATGAGCCTACTATATACAAATACACAGTGAGTATCAACTGAGATCCAATGGAAACACATGGTGTACCAATTTCTCCAATTCCAAAACCCTGAATTATTTCAATATGTTCTACGACATACAGTAACCAAAACAGTGCTCAATGAAAAATGTTTTGGACACAGGCTCGGGGCTGGTGACCTTACAAAAATTACAAGTCCTGGCTTAAATTCCATAAACCCCAACTCCAATTCCATGAGCCCAAAAGGGCCCTATTTTCTTTACTATTATTTGTCACACAATGTTGCAGTTGCTATGTTTTAAACATGAAAAGAAATAAAAGCATATTAAATTGACTTGTGTTTTTATTCAGACCTCAAATTATTTCATGTAAAGCAATGTTTCCCTTAGGTCTTGATGGCATCCATTGTTAAATTGCTCAATCAATGTCCTCTTTACTCAGTCTATCAGCAGGGTTGATGTTCACTGCAGTGTGTCTTGCTTCATACAGTTTCACCTTATACCTTTGATGCTTTTCATAGGTGTTGCTTAATTTGTTTACCTAGTGCTGATTACACTATAGGCGTAAGCAAGGGATATCTCAATTATTATTCATTAAACTTTAACTTGAAACATCTTGAATAATGCAATAGCAACTGATTCAGAACAAGACATAAAATCAAAATACTTACTCAAGTGTTTCTTCCGAAATCATGTTTTGGTCTAGTTTTCTTTTTTATATCACTTCCTCCAAAGGATGGATGATTTTTAATCTAAGACTCTAAAACCATTATGGACCACCTTTGATCCCTTTATCACTTATAACACTAAAAAAAATCTATCCCACATTTGGATTAACACTCTAGAATACAACAATTAAGTAATCAATTAACAGCTTGTTGTGAATACATGACTGATTTAATCTGATCACTCAACAATGCATCACTGCACCAGCTGCAATGACTGCTGAAATAGTTCAGTTCCCCAGTAGCCTGGTTCTGGATGGTTTCTGAAATGTGTGGATAGAATACATAAAAATACTTCTTTTTTTTCAATATAAAAAAAATTATATAAGTATATTAAGTAAATTATAAGGGTAATGGGCATACGTCGGGATAAATATTATTAAAAAATTTACTCGTCTTTCAACAACTCGAGTTTATTTCATATTTCATCAACAACTTGAAAATAAAATTCCATATGTTGCAATGGGATCAAAGTTTTCTCACGCAAATTAAATTTTGTCTTTCCGATAAGCTTGGCATGCACTTCAATTAGAATTCAGGTTGGGCCGAATCTGAAATTAAAGGGCACTGTGCTATCAGATATTTTCAGCATTTCAAAAAAGAAACATTTGTTTTCCTCTTGAATTAACAACATCTTCCTTTTCTCTTTACCTCTGCTGCTTTATTGAACACATTTAAGGTCTAATTGACTGGTTTCATGTTATCTGCATGCTGTTAACTCCTGTTCCAAATTTTGTCCTCATAAATGATGTTCTGGAATTTCATCAGTATAGTTCAAAATATGTAATTTTCACTAAAATTCATAATAATTCCACAAAGTTCAGAATGGTTGACATCTATGCATTTTAGTACATTATGTTTTCATATTTATAAAACTTTTTCAATGAAGATAATTTGTAAAGATGTTATTAATTATATAATTAATCAAATGACCATAATGATTATACACGGTTTACCACATTCAAAGAATTGCCAGAGAAAACACACTTTGGGCTTAAAACTCTTCTCTCTCATTTTGGCCAAACATTTGATTGTAGCAATAGCATATGATTCCTACAACAGAGTCTATGCCAGAGGGCAATTTGGGTAAATTAGGTACTCCCATGACTATTATTTCACCCAAATACACAAAGAAAGCAAAGATGACTTTGTCTGTCATCAAGGCCTCCCCTTTTTCGAGGCCATTTAAAGTTTTCATATCCTGAGTATAATTTAAACTCTAGCGTCTCTTTTCTGTTCAAAGACGGATGTACACAGTTTAGAAATACTATTTTCATACTTTCTGATTAACTTCTGGGTGAATTTAATGATTACTGATTCCAACTGAAAAAAAACCCCACACATAAAGCTTGAAGTAAAATTCCATGCATCCAGTGCCTAATCAAGAGCAAATAACACCATGGGACTGATTGCTAGTAAGGGAAATGAGTTTATTTCACATTTCATCAAGTCAAAGTTGGCGGGCAAAGTTGTACCACAATATCTGTCACCTGTTTTCAACTGTAACATATTATTGAAGTCTTTTTCAGAAAGTAACAATATTTTGCTATTTAGTAAAAGTCTGTTTAAGTTTTCAACATTCTAACTTTTGACCTCTTTACATGCATTTCATTTTTTCCCACTACTTTGCCCCATTAGAACTGGACAGAAAAGTCACTTTGCTTTGAATTTTACATTCATAAATTACCTGAAAAATGTTTTATTCATAGCATTTTTTTTCTCAGGTCTGGCTATGTCCACTTGTACCACAAACTCTCTCGGATGCATAACTCTTAAAGTTTCATAATTCTTGTCTCCTCCAGACATCGTTCTAGTCACAAGCATATGTGGTTTTGGAGCCTGGAATTTGATGCCTATTCAATAGAAATGAAAATTTTTATTTTATAAATAATTTTTGTGAAAATATAAGATATTATTTCATAAAGATCAACACACACTACTGATGGGGGGTGTGATTTAGATTTTTAACGTAGCTTTAACAATTCTTCAGTCAAATTGTTACAATGTCTGCAGTGTGGCAGTTTATAGTGATGTCTAGCACTGGACCATCATGTTGCAGACATGCAGCATCATGTCCCACCAAGTCACATTATCCTGACACAAGGCTGACCAGTCCTAACACCTAGCGAGGTAGCTGTTAGGACCATTTTTATAAGTCTTTGGTATGACTCAGCTGGTGTTCAAATCTGCACATATGCTACTGGGTACATCAAGGATCTGAAACCTGTGTTGACAGCTACTCAGACTCTTGAAACAGCATACAAGAAAAAAATCCTAAGGTACAAGGCAATTTTTAAAAGAAAACCAGCAAATTCAACAAATTCCCCAAGTAAGATTTACCATTTCCTCTTACATAATCCTTCATTTTCTTTTAACCATACTGGACCAAACTGGAAACTTTATCTGATATTTATCATCAGCATAAAGCTCTGAAATCAAGGATTTCCCCCAATGGTTCTCATCACTGTATCTGGGCTTAAAATCAAATGTCAGTCCATTAGCCCAAGGCTAGTAATGTTCCAGTTGGACAAGTAGTTTTCATAATTTCTAAAGTCTGAGTGCTAGCAATGTTTCAGCTGTTGTCAGCCTTTTAGTTTGTGGGAAGGATTAGTGATGATTTAGCAGGATTAGTAAACTTCTCAATCTACTAGTCCTTTTGGTTACAAATAAATTTATGTTTAAATCGTAAACCTGCAATACATTCACAATGGTGCAGAATATAAATGGAGAGACATGTAATTTTAAACCTTTGAAAATAAGTATATTTACTAGTAAAGCTAAATGCATCTAGACCTAGTGGAGTGAAATAAGCCAATGCATAAAAGAGCCAACTGACTTTTCGTATCAAATATTTTCATTCTAAATTTCCCAAATGTTTACAATTTAAAAAAATAGTCTAATGCTTGTCATATGGAAATATCGTTTTGTGAGACGATTACGATGGCGATCCAGCATGGGACTGTGTCTGCTCAATTTACTGGGTAAGAAAAGCCTAGTTCGAGGCTGACTGCCATAAATGGCGATTCAGTCGAAACATTTTCACAACGACTCCTAAATACAAGCATTCTGTGTGTGTGTGTGTGTGTGTGTGTGTGTGTGTGTGTGTGTGTGTGTGTGTGTGTATGTTTTGTGCTAGTCTACTTGAACCCCTATTAAGCTATACTGATAAATTTGGTTGCAAATATCACGTTTGCTTCGTTACAACATTGCAGAGACCGAGACTTGCGGGCAAAGTCCAACCCTGTAATTACAATTTATAAACTGACTCGCATATTTATGCTCAAAAAAATAAAACTGACCAGAAAGGGTGCGTCTTATCGTGGAGGCCAATACTCTCATATCTGACTGTCTCTTGCACAAAATAAAACACTATATCCACAACAATCAAAAGGTCGTTAGAGTAACCGTTCCTTAAACTTCCCCACAAAGTGGTGTAAGAGCAAATTTTACTGTTTATAAATTATCATGCCGGTGCTTTCTGTTTCCCGGAAACAAATAGGTTATTGGTGAGTATTTAAATCAACATAGTTTATAAAAGTCTATGTTAGCCCCTAAAACCATATTTATTGTATGTTCTGTGTCTTCTTTGGGGCAAATTGGAATAATTTCAAGTGTGTTACCCCAAAATTCATCTTGTTTATTTTTATCCTACTGCCATCATCCTCTTCATTGAGTGACTTCGTCATAAAAGACTATAATCGTACTTAGTTTACTCGTTCGGAATGAATCTTATTTCTTCCTTTATATCATATATGAAGTTTTAATCTGTTGATAAGGCAGACAAGTTATGTAAAAAACAAAAACGTTCTTCTAAATAAACAGATGTCATCTCACTAAAAGCATCGTTTCATTTCAGTATGATTTTGAAAAAAAAATGTGTTTACTTGAAATTGGAAGAGTTTTCTAATTAACGCGGTTTATGTAAATTATGCTCACATTAGTTGCAGCCGAAATAGCAGTTTGCTACTAGTTTTCTCCAGAAACAATGCAAGTTTTGGTGTTATATTTCCACGAAAATGTAGATTATTGACTTAAAATTTGGCAACTGTAATGCAACAAATTTAAAATGAACCGTGAAATACTTTTTTTTCAACTAGCTTAGGCGCTTTAGACTCTCACTGAGACTTTCTCTGGGGCAATTACAAAACGGAGACAAACAGCAACGAAGTAAAAGTACCAGCTCGGATGCCATTTTATTATGGGAGTTCACAACAATTATATGTGATATCATACTTTTCCATTAGACATAGTAATATAAAATTTAATCAGTTCAACTCTTTCTTTTATGTTTATCGTTTTTCTTATTTATCTTTGTTTCATTCAAAATGTAGTGATCAGGCGTTTTATCGAACTGAGTGGTACCGGGCGTCATTCCTTTACTTACTGGGTAAAAATAATCACAACACGCAGATGTTGTCAGGAATTTTGTGATCCCATTATTTATTAAATGGAATTTGTTGTTGGTATGTTTATTCGAATTTTTACTTGGTTCGATATGTACACATTTCTCTGAATGTTGTTTATTACAACTTTTTTGTGCACAGTTTTCTTTTTTACAATTATATTGATTGCCAGCGCTTCAGTATCCGTTCTGGTTATTGCTTTTCTTCTGGCGTAGAGAAAGTTGTTAATGACGATGAATTTCGCACGTAAACAGACCTTCAGAGACCTTTATGTGTAGTATGTCACATAGAACGAGGAAAACTGGCCGCTAATTTACTGATGGATTGATCTGTCATGGACTCCGTCTAGACCAACAAGTTAAGTAATTTCCAATTTTTTTTTATATTACTCCGCCTCCAGTAATGTCAGGAAGAAAAAGCGGAGATCTGCTTTTTGGTCTATGATTCTGCCCTGGTACGAATCAAACTGTCAAGTTGTCAGAAAACTGCCTCTTGCCTACTGTAAATGTTCGTTTGCGGAAGTGTTTTTGCGGCTAGATGTCATGGTTGTTCCTAGGCATTACCGTAATTTTTGTGTATAACGCTCGGCGAATTGCGAGCAGCGTAAACTCAGATTTGTCTCATTGCATAACATATCGGTTAGTCAAGGTCTGCCATGTTTGGTGTTGGTGTCACCTTATAAAGGCATATCAATATGCTGTTTAGCAGATAAAACACGTGTCCTGTGTCGTTAGAAATGTTTGGAATGATAGTAAAATTGAAATGGCTGACAAAAACAAGCTTAAGTTTGCAAATATTTTATAGAGGCAGAAACTAGTGATAATTACAAGGTAAAATGCATCCTATGTGCAAGGGAGTTTGCTAATTCTGCTGGTAATACCGGCACAATGTCGAATTATCTAAAGCACAAACATAAATCCCTTAACGAAAATTGTTTTAAACAAGATCCGCACTCAACAACCAACAGCATTCGAAATTCCGGTACTTTCTTCAGTGTCGAAAGAGAAATGGCAAAAGTGCCCAGAAAAATTATCTGTGATGTGTAATCAAGAGCTGGGAACTCTCAGTATGGTGGATATGGGAGGTTTCCAAAGTATCTGCTCTTAGCTCGATCCCTGACATGGTTACCTTTTTTTAAAATTCTTATTTTGAATAATCATGTTTAAGCCCTGTAAAGTGCAACATAGATAAAAATTGTGCCCGTAAATGGAAAACATACCAGCCCAGTTGATCTATGTTTTGGTGTTCCACACGGCCATGTTCTCGGCTCCGTTCTCTTCATTCTGTACACTCAGCAGCTCTTAAGTGTCATAGATTGACATCAGGTGTCTATGGATGACACGTAACAAGCTGCAGATGAATGAAGATAAAACTGAAGCCATCCTGACTTTCTCATTCACATCTTTGACCTCAAACATTAAGTATCGGCAATACCAACATTAAGTTCAAACATTCAGTATGAAACCTAGGCGTTACTCTCGACAGTACTCTCTCATTACACCAATATGTTCTGAACATATACAAGGCTGCATGTCTGGAGCTGAGACGCATCAGCTGCATTCGTAATTTTCTTTCGACTGATGCCACTAAAACACGTGTGCTGCTTAGTACTTTCAAGACTGGTCTAGTGTAATTCACTTCAGTCTGGTTCGTCTCAGTATCTACTGCAGAAACTTGAAAAGTTCAAGACACAGCTGATCGGAGTACGAAGAACTGACCACCCCACCCCCACTCCACCCCTTGCTGTGTAACCTCCATTAGCTACCCGTTCGATCCAGAATCAAACAGAAAATCTGTTCACTGTGCTTCATTTTGTTGACAGGCTCCAGTTCAGTATACCTATCAGACATCATCCATATGTACAACTCATCTAGAAACTTACGCTCCTCTTCCGATACTCGTATTGTCATTGTTCACACTGTTAAACTACGTCATACGGACAACGTTCTTCTCATGGCCCATCTACGTGGAACGAATTGCCCATAAATCTTAGACACAAGGACATTCAAGAGTGCACCTAAAACTCGCTTATTTACTTAATTATTGTCAGCATGCTTTTGTTTTGTAATTTCAGGGTGTTTATTTTTGTAATCTTATTGGATATGTTTTTATGTGTTATCTAATATTGTAAAGCGCTTAAAGCTTCTATACATTAGGCGCTGTACTAAGTCCACGTGATTGTTATTATTATTATTATTATTATTATTATTATTAGTTGCTTAATCGGCAGTTGCGTGGTATCAGGTGAAAAACAGTAAAATGATGTTTACTAAACTAAGTTATTGATAATGGATATGTATGTCGCCGATGTCTTTCAAAACTTGCGAGTAAAAGTTAACAAACTTAAAAGAACAGGTTTTAGTAAGATACTTGTATACTTTAGCGACATAACCAATTATTCTTCAACATCAGTGATATAGAGACTGGATATCACTTTGAATTTCTCGTTAGAGAACGACACCTTCATTACGGTCGTCAATGAAAATGTACCATTGCGTTAAGACGGGTTCATTTCGTTTCTCAAAAGAGGTTGGTTTTACACCTTATCTCATGGCAGCAGCAGAGGACCTGATTTCCCGTCCTATTATATGGCTGAAGAAATGCAGCTTTGCTGCTTTTAGATCTGATCGCATCATACACGATTACAAATGGTTAATGAATATATGAGAAAATTAAAAACGCTAAACATTTTAGAATATCATGTCGGATTTTTGTTAATTAACTTTGTTTTTTTTGGGGGGGGGGGGGGAATAACGACTTTCAGAAACCTCTATCGGCCAAATCGGCGTCCAGTAAGAAAATAAAACAAATAAAGTTAGAGTTGAGAAGCGTCAGTAATTCAGTTTCTTTGCTATGTTTACTATAATTGATTTCCCGCTTCCCGTAGACGAAAACTAGCATGAAATCAAGAGTTGAGCGACAGTAAATTGGTGATGAGGCATGAAGCTACTAAATGTGGCGATGCTTGAAAATTCTTCGAGGAACCAGTTATTTAAGCTCTTCAGCTCTGTTCGCCAGTGTTGTAAAGGGTTCTAATAGTACATAAGCTCGGATTTAGGACAGAAGGGTATGTATCATATGCATCATTCTCAGCAACACACGAGATAAAGTCGCCTCTTATAATTCACTTTTAAATATAAACATTTGTTCATTTCCGACTTCTGAAAACATTAGTTTATCTTTTATTGTTGCAGAAGAAATGACAGTAAAGACTAGTTCGCAAATCCTGAAAATCATAAAATGGGCTCAGCCTGGTACTGGAACGTCGTCTATTTCGGAGCCGCATCTGCCGCCATCTTGCTGCTAAGGCGCATAATGCTGTACGGGAGTCGTTGTCAAAGCAAGGCTTTAATGGTTGGCAAAACAGTCATCATCACCGGCGCCAATAGTGGGATAGGAAAAGCCACAGCGCTAGATTTGGCGAGGAGACAGGCAAGGGTAATTCTTGCATGCAGGAACGAAGCAAATGCCCAATCTGCCGTGAAGGACATCCGAAGATACACAAGTAATGGAGAACTTGTGGTGAAGAAGCTGGATCTAGCATCCCTAAAGTCAGTACGTAGTTTTTGTGAGGACATCGCTAAAGAAGAGTCGAGAGTTGACGTCCTCGTTAACAACGCTGGTGTCATGAACTGTCCATACGCTAGGACAGAGGATGGTTTAGAGACACATCTGGCAGTAAATCATGTTGGAAACTTTCTCTTGACTAACTTACTTCTCGACAAATTAAAAAGTTCCAAACCCAGCAGGATCGTTTTTGTATCGTCTTCACTGCATAAATACGGAAGGGTAAACTTAGAAGAAATTAACAGCCATGAGCAATACAAGAAAGGAAAACCATATGCTGACACCAAACTTGCAAATGTTCTCTTTGCCAGAGAGCTACATGATAGGCTCGAAGGTTCTGGAGTGTGCGTTTATACGGTTCATCCTGGAATTGTTCGGACAAATCTGGGAAGATACTTGATTCCTGGTTGGTTGTACACGGTTTTCTCTCCGCTTTTCCTAATGGTAGCTCGGACTCCGACGGAAGGCAGCCAGACTGTAATTTACTGCTCTGTAGCACCGGAACTAGAGGGCGTTTCAGGAAATTACTATGGCAGCTGCAAGCAAGAACCATGGAGTCAAGCAGCTTCCGATGAAGGAACAAGGAAGAAAATATGGGAATGGAGTGAAAAATTAGCTGGTTTAATGTAGTAGTATAATAGTAATAGTTACATTAATGCTGAGTGTGCAGTAACGTGTATACTAATTATACTTATATGTACTTTTCAATTTTAACAATTTAAAATGATGGCATATTTCCATGGCGGCATTTCACTTCTTTTCTTTAGCAGCTTGAGGAGATTGGAGACAAAATATGTCTTCAGTACAGGCAACAGTATGGACTATAAGGCTGATGAGCACTGACCCATGCTTTTACGTGTTCAGGTCGTTCAGGATTTCGAAACTTTAGGATGTTGTTTTATGTATTAATGATCTAATAACAGTTGTGCACTATTAAATGATTTTTTTTTTTAGAACATAAGAGGTTTTCAGATCCACTTGACTTACATTTTGTATGCATTGGAACATGTGTGTTTTACAGACATATATTTAGTTTAAATTAATGAGAATACTACGAGATAGTTGGAAAATTATGTTTATATCTAGGGAACTCAAAAGGTTTCTCTGAATGGTGATCAGCTGTAATTGTACCTTTTAACCCAATTAAATAGTTTAGTTTTGACTGAAACAGAAAATGAGTAATAAAGTCCTTATGCTTAATATGGACTTTTGAGATACTTGCTTGAAATAATATGATAAATAAATACTGAATTCATTTGTCGGGTTTCTTATTTACAATTTATTCTCTTTTTTTTCTCTCTCTCTCTCAACTATTGATTACATTTAGAGAATATAATGCTGTAACAGCATAGACCTAGTAAATGGCAAATAAAACAAACGGATGCGAAATGGCACATATGGATGTTCATGTATATCAAAATTGTGCCACACAGAACCATCGGTAGTGATAGTCCCAGCTTATAAAGCTTCCAGTAGCTTCAATCCAGCTGGACTCGAACTACGAAAGGTCCTAAAAGCAAAGACCGTCACTACCGATGGTTTATTTCATATACTTTTTTACTGGATCCAAGTTACAGATATTTTAGGAGCGAGCATTCTCACTGATAAGGGTTATGTAATGTACAGTAATTACTGGATTCAAGCTAGTAAAGGTTCCAGAAACAGGTACACTAATTTGTAAGGTTGTGGACGGTACAGTATTTACTGAACCCGAGGTAATAAAGGTTCTAGAAGCAGGGACCATAATTTGTGTGGTTTCTGAATACTACAATATTTGTGGTAGTAATTGTTTTGGAAGGGCGTGTATATATGTTAATGGTCATGTAAGCCACCTTTTCTTTTGATCAATGTCGAAAGATTAGAAATGTCACCGCCTCTTGCCTAGCACAGATTTCTTTATCCTGTCTTTTTTTCCTACATTTTTCATACTATTTACGTATATGTTAAGTCTGTTTCATGCACTTACTTTGCGAAATATATCCGATACTTCAGTGATACGAGTGCAAAGCCGACTTTAGAATACTAATCAAAAGGAGTCAAGGAATGCTGTTGTATTATAAAGCCCGATACCATATTAAACATGTTCACAAGAATAGCGTGCATCAGACATCAGGTGAGAATCGTACGAGTAACATTTATGCAGTGACTTTGTTTGTTCGTCAGACTGACTCCAGTTACCTGCAATAGATGATATTGGTAACTTATATGCTTAATTTGTATTTTTTATTCTGTTTCTTTTTAACTTGAGTCATTATTTATTTAGTTAATACATCTTATCGTAGTATAATATAAAGTTACAATTAAAAGATAGCATTAGAAATGTGTCCATGAGCGACACTTTAAAGTGGTGCGTGTGTGTGTGTGTGTGTGTGTGTGTGTGTGATTTGGATTTTTTTAACGTAGCTTTAACAGTTTTTCAGTCATATCACTGCGATGTCTGCAGATTGGCAGTTTATAGTGATGTCTAGCACTGGGACATCATGACGCAGACATGTAGCATGATGCTCCACCAAGTTATATTATCCTGACAGCAGGCCGACCTGTCTTAACACTAACCTCTTAATGATGAGCGCCTAGCGAGGCACCTGTTAGTACCATTTTTAGAATTCTTTGGTATGACTCGGCCGGGGTCGAACCCGCGACCTCCTGTACCCGAGGCGGACGCTCTAACCACTAGGCCACCAGAGCGGTCTCTCTTTAAAGTAGTAAAAAAGACGAGGAATAAAGATTCAAAGACGTTACAATAATTATCTACAAAATATAAAATACATCATAGACACTTGATTTAAACAATATTGCATAAGATTATGCAAAATTAAATGGTTATAGTTTCATATCACTTATTTTTAGAGGAAGAAAATTCGACACCTGAGATTTAAAACCAGGTTGTGGCCGAAAATTTGATTACAGAAGGATGGAAATTGTTGTACATGGGAAGTGTTGTACATGTATCTACATACCAAGTAATGTTTATGTGGACAACTGTACTTGGAAACCTGGCCACCTAAAGAACATAAACACGTGTTGTTTTCTGGCAGACGGACACTCCATTTATCGCTGTATCGAGCTTCTGTCAAGGCAAGCTCAATTTAATAGGAAACAAAACCGAACTGATCTTGTATATGTAGTAATAAATGATGAAGATTGTTACTTGTATGACCAGGTCATATAAATAATTTATCTCCAACATCAGAATATAGTAAAGAACGCATGACATACATCGTCAGAGTGATGTTTACAAAACGAACATGATCTATTACATTGTGATACATCTTCATATAGGCCAGTTTCAATTTTCAAAGGAACAACACTATAGCTAAAGCAGGAAAAAAGCTAGTGTATGTAATCTGTCAAAAATAATTTTGCATTAATATTCCGGTTGAAGGTTTCAAAGACATATTTACGAAGTTTATTACCTCCTTTATCATTCAAGTCTGTTTCACTGTTTATTCAACATTTCGAAATATTATATATTTAGTGAAAACACTGCAACATATGCTGGCAGACATAACTTTCTTTGAAATATCATATATACAAATTACTTAAGTCATTTGATATCATATACGTTTTATTTTCAAAGCCCCGGTCTTAAAAATATTTCATGCTTTTGACAAACAAATAACGATTACACGTTTATTGAGGCTTGAACCAAGCATATTCGCAAACTGAGACCAAAAAGCATTGATAAATTTCCATCGTCTTACAATTGGAGGTGCCCAGTCCATTTCATCTGTAATCTCCGCCCCGTTTGCGGGCACGGGGATGCAGAATACGATGAACGTCCCCTACTGCATGTCGCAGATGACGATTAGTGGATGCAACTTGTTTGCCGTGGGTTGCCACCTGAGTCGGTAGATGAGAGGAACATGGTAGTTGAGCAGACGACAGGCCAGATCATTGCCACTCCGATGCAACAGACTACTTCGACCTCAACTTCAGCTGCGGTCTGACTGATCAATTTGACACGCCAAGCTTCAGGGGCTATGTACATGACAAGTTTGGGTTCTATGACCTCAAGACGTTGAAAGGTCACTATCCCATTATGAAATCTCATTATGTTCAGTTGCGAAACCTTACGGAGCACATGACTGTGAGTACAGTGGTAAGAACACATTGAATAAGAATTCCCCTTTACTGCTTTACTCCAGTATATCACTACGTGACAAGACAATGCAATTAATCAATATTAATCTCTCTCTCCTTGATGGGATCTGAGTCGGGCCGGGAGCACGGGTGATGCATCGCTTGTCTTCCACTTTATAAGATAAAAAAACAAACACAACAAAGCCACAAACGAAAGTGGGCAACCAAGTCTCAAAACGAACAGGTAACAATTCAAAAAGTGGCTCCGCAAAGGAAACTTTCGAGTCACGGAAAATTTACCTCGATTTCTCGTCGCTTAGTCAACAGATGAGAATCGGAAGTTTAGTAAGCTCTTGCTACTTGTGATATTAAAAGTACTTAAGGACCTGGTTGGAGAAGCAAAATACGTAAATAACAATTTCAATGCCAACTGAACATCTAAAAATCTGAATAAATATCGTATATACCGAACTTACGCTTGTCGTACCATCAGAGGGAGAGAGAGAGAGAGGAGAACATAGAAACCCTATGTCACTATACTGAAATCGCGCTCCTCTATTAAATCAGTACGGAATACGTACGGTAAATCATTAGCAAAATAAAATAGTTGTATTAAACACTTAAAGAAGTTAAATGAATTGGTCATGACCATACCAAATATTTCAACTGACCGAAACTTCATAAAACAACCTAATCATAATCAAACAATTCTGAAACTTACTCATTTGAAAAACCTAAAAGAAAATGTTCTTTTAAATTTCAAGTCTGCTAACGCTGATGCTTGTAATAAACCTTTCGCGTCATGGCAAGAAGCAACAGTGATACCAGTGCCTAAACTTGGAAAGGATGACAGACACTTTCAACTATATAAGCTGTATTTGCAAAACCCTGGAAAAGCCCCAAATCATGGAAAACTCCAAAACCATGGAAAACCTCCAAACCCTGAAAATAATTTTAAATGACAGACTACTATGGTATCTTGAATCCAACAAACTACTATCAGACTACTTTCAATGGGGATTGATGTTAGAGAATCCTAGATTTAAAACGAGTCTTGACAAAGATTGGGGCAGATTGAAAGATCTTGCTGCGATTATATAGGACTTTTGTAAGATCTAAACTTGACTATGGCCCCATTGTTTACGGATCAGCTTGCGAATCTTTTGTGCAAATGCTAAATATGATATGCAGTGTTTTTAGAACTTAACCTTCAGAAAACCCTCTATGATGAGACAAATGAGACATAAATTTATCTCAAGACGAACGAATCTGGCTCTTCGACCCTCCTACCTCTTTAATCAATCAAAGTCCGTATCTGATGTCCTCTTTGGGCCCAAACACCACTCTGTAAGGCCAGAAACTAAACTGAATTCCTTTGAGCATAGAAATTCACCCTCGTCTAGAAGCAGCAAAACTCAGTCCACCACCACCACCACGTAAAAATATTTCATAATTCCCAGTATATTAAGTCCAAAGACAGTCCCTTTCCTCAGAATAAATTCAATTACATTGGAGCCTCCTATCGTGTCATGCGTCTGTGTACACAGACGATTCTAAAGATGGAGGGAAAAATAATGTAATTGACGTTGCAATATCTCAGGGCACTACCTTGAGCCGGCTGCCACATGAAGCCTTCATTTGTACCGCAGAAATTAGTCATACTAAAATCTTTGAACTAAATGTAAACCTTTCGACAACAAAATGTAAAGAGGGGGAAAAAAAGATAAAACAAAAAACAAAATCAAACAAACAAATGTCATCATCTTTTAGGTTTCCACTTCTTCTGTGAAAGCCTTGCAAAACCTTGAATTTGTCAACCCTTTAATATCCCAGATCTTACAGAAACATGATTTGCTCATACAATGTGGATACATTTACCTGTCCTATTGACTGTCTAGTCACATTGGTATTAAGGGTAATGAAAGGGCAGAAAAAGCGGTCAAAGCTGAAATACAGTCACCCGCCAAATATTATATAAATCAGCGTGCTCAATATGCAAGGTTAAATATGTGGAACGAAAACTACTCAAACAATTTTCGGATCATCAAACCTGGCATCAAAGTGGCATCCCTCAGTACAGAACAAGTCGCTGAGCTGAGGTGCTATTGTAGCAATCGCTTATAGGAAACGTGTACTCGACTCACAGTGGGCTATGTTCTTGTCGACTACTATGAGGCGCCATTGCGGACAAAAGCTGGTCCAGTGAGAAAGTTGCAGTTGAAGTTTCGATGTCGTATGTCGAGAAACCCAATATCACGTGTTGGATCAAATTGCATGTCCTTAAAGTTCCATTTTCTAGATCGAGATTTTAGATTTTATATGTTCAATTATACAGTGGTGGTTTAAAGTTCTATTTCCTGTGTCGAGAATCCCTAATTCACACGTTGAATGTAACTTTTTGTGATGAAAGTTCAGTTTCATATGGCGAGTATTTAGATTTCATCTGTTGAATTTCACAGCAACGAGAAGCAGCCTCCTTGTTTAAAAATAACGCGGTCCATTCACTAGAGCGACCTCTAGCGAAAAATTCATAGTAATTCTCGACCTGTGAATGGTAACTTTCAAACTGTAAATGCATGAAATGTAATGACGCCTCATAATTGAATATACGAATGATGTATCTTAACTCTCGATATTATTTTGAATTATTAAAGTGTACATTGAGTAATGTTACTTTTAACACCAACACATAATTTCACCATATAAAAATAGCAATTCTGACAAGCACAATCAAATGTCCAACCACCGCCGTGTAATTCAATAGATAAAATCTAAAAACTCAACATACGAAATGGAACTTTCAGCACAATCAATGTGATTCAACATGTTAAACTGAAACTCTCGACATATGACATTAAAATTTCAACAACCGCCGTATAATTCAGAAGATACAATCTAAAAACTCGACATTGGACGTCGAGTTTTCAACCAGCGCTGTGTAATTCAACAGATGAAATCTAAATACTCAACATATGAAATGGAACTTTCAACATAAACTCTTTGAACCAATACGAAAAATTAGGAATTCTCGAAGTATGACATTGAAATACCGATCTCCGCTGTGTAATTTAAACGACAGTCTAAAACCTCGACATAGAAAATATAACTTTTAACCACTACTGTTTAATTCAACAGATGCAATCTAAAATCTCGACCTGGAAAATGGAACTTTAAGGACAATCATTTTTTTTTTTTTAATACAACACGTGAAATTGGAATTCAGGACATATAACATTAAAATTTCAACGGCAACGTTCTGATTGGGCCAGCTTTTGTCCGCTACGGCGCCTCATAAACTTCAGCCTGTGAGACTTAACGTGAGTTCAATTAAGAAAGCTAGCTATATCATGACATACCAGTAGAGACAATCTTGGCCTTTTAAACCATTCTGTGTATATAACAAATTCTGACCATATATATCTTTTATATCGTAGTACTTCATATTAACTTTTATTTGGTCGAGTATATTTTCCTAGTGGCTTTTGTGAAATGTTTTATATTTTTATATTGCAAGAATTTAATTTTTAGTCGGCACCGTTGACTGTATTATGCTGTTGTACCTTGAAGTCTCATATACACACACACAATCGCTGCATTTTGTGCATACTTTCCAACACCTAAAATGATTTTCGCGGTTCTGTTTTAGACTGCAACAATGTTGGAAAACGTTATATTCTTTAAAACTCCATCCCCATTCCTCTCAATAATACCATATGCCCCGACTGATTAAACTAAATTTATCATGCAATATCATAAACATGTTATATGGCATACAGCCAAGGAACTTAAATCTGGTAAGACAGTAGGCTATTCGTCGACAGTGTGAATCCATGATAAATACATTAATCAACAACCTCAAGATCATTACCATCTTAATTAAAAGCAAATGTTGAATGTACCTCATCAAGAATGTAAAATATTAGATTTCATCTCAAAATTAGTTCTGCAGTCAGCGAGTAGAAATATATCGTCTGCATGCAGTAAAATTCCTCACCAATGTAAATGTGCCCTCTCTCTCTCTCTCTCTCTCTCTCTCTCTCTCTCTCTCTTCTCCCTTACATATATATATATACACTATATATATATATATATATATATATATATATATATATATATATATATATACACGTTCCAATCAGTTTAAGGGATCAAGGTAAGTCGTTTATAAACAATTTAATATTAATGGAACATCATCGTCTATAATTACCTATATAGTGATATTTCTTTTTCTCCTTTACCTACTTTATTTACCGATTTAAAAACTTAAATTTTCTATTCCCCTTATAGAGGTAGCATGTGTCGAGGAACCACCCAACTCGCAGTTCATTATAAGTGCACATTATATGGAATAATGATTAACACCAGTACATAGTATTATATTCTAATTCTAAACCCAATACAGAATTTAATATTGGCTACTTGTTTTGGTCTATTACACCAAGAATAAATTCTCTTTTTGAAACTTGAAAATTATGCAGATGATTACACTTACTCCTTATCTACCCAATAAAACTAGTAAGTAACGATTTTTTTTACCAGTTCCAAAAGCGATAAGATAAAGTCACTAAGGAGCCATTGCACAGAGAGCACGTGTTTGTGGGGACTTTTCCAATTTTGTTCAGAAATGTAATTGTTGGTAAAATTGCATACATTATTTTAGTTTGCGACCGTCTCGTTTTAGGACACGTATTTATTTTGAAAGCCAATAAAATGTATTTCTTCCAGTCACTCTCATCTATCTGCTAATATGTTTTATTCCATTGCAATACTGATATTGGATTAGAAGTATTGACTTTTAGTTTTTGATGTATACTTGTACATCCCCTTTTTTCCTTAATAAGCAAAATTACAATTTTTATGAAAAAAAAAGGTTCATATATATTAGAATTAATGTTTATATGAAGTTTGTTAAAAAACAAAATTTGAATGGCTCTGAGTATACCTTGAAACTCTATGATGTTGACGTGAATTTTAAACTCTTTACAAAAATACTCTATATTAATCCATGAACCGTTTTCATTGACTAAATCATTGCTTACAAAATTCCCATTTTCACTCTGTTCATGTACATAACTCTAGAATTATTTCCAATTGTAATATCAGGATTCACACATATTGGAGTTTTAAATAAATCCTCCGAGTTCTCTGCATCACGTTTATTATATAATATATGTTGAAAATGCAGCAGTCCAGAATGCATTCAAGGTATTTCTCACCTTTGTTATAAAATTTATGCCAAAAGTGAAAAACGTGTCTATATTTGGCATGGAAGTTGTTAAATCTCTTTCCATTTAGGTTTGGAGGTGACAAGTCTTCTCATCCAACTGAGTTTCAACGAATTGACAAACATGTTTATATCGATCATTTTCCACCCTCCTTCAAAATACTCTTTATATAAAACTTTCCTTTTGACTTTGATCTTTTCCCTCACCCCCATACAAAGTTATAGAAATGTACATCTAACTCTTTGAGATTGGCTTTATGTGGGTTTGGTAAACTTAGAAATAGGTGATTAATCTTGAATAGGGCCAAGCTTTTCACAAACTCAACATTTTAAAGTTGGGGAAGTGATCTTTTTGACCACTGTAAAAGTAAAGATTTAACTTCTCTAACTTTGCTTTCGTAATTGAGCTTGACCATTTCTAACTTTAGAGAGAATATAATACCGAGATACGTGAAAAAAGATGTATTCCAGTCTAAGTGATATTCTTGGCAGTACTTTATATTTCTTCTAGATGATACTTCCTATCCATACACATATAGTTTTTAATTTTGCAATATTTATGCTGAGCCCTGAAAATTTAGAATATTGGTAGATAAGTTCTAGAGCTGACTTAAGGGACTTCTTTGAGCCATCCAGGATGAGAGCGATGTCATCTGCATACTGTGAATCTAGATATTCTGTGCTTTTTATATTAATTCCTTTGATATTTGGATTTTCCGAATCAAATGGACTAATATGTCTGCACATAAAAGAAAAATGTGTGGGGATAGGGAGTCACCTTGTCTACATCCTCTCTGTATTTCAAACCATGGTGAACATTCTCCATTTACAGTGACACAAGATTTGATATGTTTATAGAAGAAATGGATCTTTGAAAATCCTTGCTAAAATTTAGAAAATTGAGAACTTTATCAGTAAAAGGCCATGCAACAGAATCGAATGCTTTCTCAAAAACAACTAAAAGAAATACTCCAGGTAGCTTGCATTTTTTTTGTGAGCAAAACATAAGGTCATGAATAGTATGGATATTTTCTCCTATGTATCTGCCATTAATAAAGCCTTTTTGGTCACTACTTATGATTAATGGAAGCATAGGTTTAGATCTATTTTCAATGCATGCTGATGCGAGTTAGAATGATACATTAAGTGAGGAAATGGGCTTTCAGTTTCTTAAAACTTTATTTTGCTTATCTCCTTTAGGGAGGCATATTATAAAACTTTCTTTCTGGGTTGATGACAGCTCACCAATATTATAAGTAAAATTTATTGCTCGTACAAAACACTGGCCATTATCTCTTCAAAAGACTTTATGGAACTCCACCTGATCCTGGATGTTTATGATTAGGCATGTTTTTAAGACTTGCTGTTGTGCTTGTGTAATTGGGCTTAAAAACTTATTTTGTTCCTGTTTGATTTGAACCATCGATGTCTGAACTTTATATCAATAAAGACGCTTACATTTATGAACAACAACATTAAACTCTTTGTTTTTGCTTTATGACATATTCTAATTTAATTTCTTTTTACTATTACAAACTGCTTAATGTAACGACATTTATTTAGATGTTATTACACGAATTGGATTCTAGTCATACATATTTCCTGTATTTTGCAACAATTGTTTATGAAATCCGATGCATTAATTTAAACTTACAATGCATCAAGACTATGTTATTTAGGGTAAGCGCTAACTTGCACATAATTTATCCAAATGTCAGTATAAATTATGTTGCATTTTCTGGAAATAATTGCGTTTTAATTAATTGCTGGAATGTTTAGTGCCATTTACATTTATTGAACGGTCCGAATCAATCCGGTTTGCCTTGTGCCATGTGGCTGAAGTTAATAAACATTTTATTTTCGGTTTAGGTTTTCATGTTGCCTTCTACTGAATGCATTATATTCCTCACTGTTTAGCAAATCCCCAGGAAAAAAAAATCAGAGAAAAAAATGTTCATAATTTTCATATGGACTGCATTGGAGTGCAACGGCAGCTGGCTGGTTCAGTTAGTGAGTGATTCATTACAGCAATACAAAATATTCCATAGCATTGATAGTTCTTCATTCCGCCAAGCTTTCTTAGCCCTTCGCTTTTAATTGTTATGTGAAATTATTAGAACCATGCGTTTACTACGTAAGCAATTAGCCATCTCAGACATAGTAATGGAACAAAAGTTTGCATGTGCAGTATCAATGACTGACTGATTGTTCAAACAAGATTCCAGCTTAAAAACATCTGCATGAAGATCACTCGCAATAGCCCAGCAAGTTAAAAAGCCTTGATGTATGCTTCTGGTCTCAAACGTAGTAAAAAGTATTACCTTTGACAGTGGGGATATCTTTCGTATATAACTTAAAACAAAACAGTCCAGACGAAATTTCCATGAAATGTATGTTCTGAATAGAGCAAAGACATATCAAGGCCAGATCTATTGATTAAATCCATTACGTTACAATCAATAAATTCAGAGTAAACTATCAGATTGTCTTTAAATAGCAATACAGTACTAAACTCAAGAGATACCGTTCATAGATAATATGTAGAATCATTTATCAGGCAATTACGACAAATAAACAAACTCAAATTTGAATCAATTAAAAAAATCAAGGCAACGGTTCTCATAGGTATTACAAGAAAAAAAGAACTACATTTCTCTATGAAACGTCATCAGTAAAATAACTCTTGTTAATATAACCACATAAAAAAAAACAGATTTCACAGTTCTGACATTCCTGTGCTTGAGATAATGATGTATCCATAACCCACATCGACATAGATGGACGTCAGGATCAGTAAGCAACTTTTCAAGATGCTTGAAGAATCCGTTATACTCAGTCATTGATTAATCTGGATAACTTGACGATGGTATTTTTTAATGTATGTTTTATAAACATCTTGTCTTTCTTGTACGTAATTAGATTTCTACCACTATAGAAATTAGTCTATCCTGCATATCGATATTGTTGCATTTCTTTTCAAATTGCAAACTTCGTAATGTACAATGTATCCTAGCTCTAGTCAAACACACCCTCAAAACACTGATGACAGAAATAGGTCCATACCCAGCGTTTGGAAGGAGGATACAGCTGCCTCCTTTAGGTGCAGAGTGTACATTTGGGGTTCCGGGCAAAGTAATAATAATAGCCCTAGCGGCATAGCCATCAGGAGTTCAGATAATAGATAATTCCAACATGAAACCAATGGCAAGATTTTCCAAGCTGATTCAGGTTCATAGGTAGATAGAAAGGGATGATATTTTTTTCAATGTATTGTATTATTTCTTATCAGTAGTCTTCCTCACTTCTCTGTTGATGTTCTATCTATCCACTTACACCAGGCAATAAAATCGAGGGAGGTCATCCTCTAGATAACGACAGCCAAATATAATTAACCACCAGTCTTTCTAACAGGGGCAACGTTACAATATTTTTTAGCTTGAATATGTTTAATTGACTGGTTTCAAGACGTATTTGAATAGTTCTGAATAATTTGTATAATGTTTCCTATTTTGGTAACTTTAAATAATTTTAATGCCGATCAATAAACAAAATAACGTTGTATAAAAATGTTTTGCAGATCTACTGCGCGCCTGATACCTAATGATATACGCATGTGACGTAACATAGGTAAATTACAGTGACGTAAAACTGAGAAGGAAAACAATTCTGCTATTGAACAAGGAGCAAAGTGCAAAATCCGGGTGCTCTTTGACTGATATCTAGGTAGCCATGGATAAAGTTGGATAACTTTCTCTCATGTCCTATAACTTTGGGGTTGTTTCGTCGTTTTAAAGGTAGTCATGGAGGAACGTAGTCTGCAACCGGTGAACGGGAATGGCTGCCGTGAAGAGTGCAGTTGATGAAGGTGTTCGGTACACAGTGGAAGATAATTTTTATTATCGCGGGCGAAAATTCGCCAGCTGTTTTTAATCTACTGAATAATTATTTGAAGCTCAGAAAGGTTTTTGCAAGACTTGTACCGGATTTGTTAACCTCTGATCAAAAACAGACTCGAACTGAATTCGCCAAACAGCTACGCGACAAATATGTAAAGAGTGACCAAAGAAGTTTCAATGAGATTTTCACAGGTGATGAAAAACCAGTCTCAATATAATATAATAAAGTTGTGGATAAAAGCAAACGAGCAGAGACCATAAATTGCTCGACGTAGTGGGACGTCAAGGGATCTTTATACACATTATTTTTCGATGCCTGACTCTGCTGGTAATTTGTATGCCACCAAAGTGTTACCAAAGGATGTGGAACACTACTGAATCATTCCTCCTTGCACCCACACCCAATGTATTCATTTACTCGATTGCAACGCACTGCCACATAAATCCGCTACGGTGACATAATCTAATGAAGGAACACACTCCGCAGCATCCAAATTTTGCCACATCCTCCATCCAGCTTTAATTTAGGTCCAAATGAGTGTTGGCTATAGCCCATTATCAAAGATTCGCTGAGGGCTAGATACCATGCTACTGGAAGTGCAATTTCCAGTGTATGAACGGCATACCAAAAAGTGAATACAAACTGGCATTTAATAATTGGATAATCAGGCTGAAAAGTGTATAGACGTGAATGAGGAGTACTTTGAGCGGATGCGTTAACGTTGAAAAATAAAGAACTTTGTTGCACAATTCACTAATATTCGGAATTTTTTAAATAACCCCCGTATTTAGTATATATACGTTCAGGAAATAGATCGCAGGCTGTATACTTCTTTGTTAAGCAACAATTTTTTTTTCTCTTTGATTTCGTGTTTTCCACCGAAATGGGAAGTTAATCTGCCTTACAATTAACACGTGATTTTTGTATTGCTTCATGGAAAAGATTGAGGTTGCTTTGATTGCTGAAACTGTTGTGCGAGAAAAATCCCGCAGTGGTCTGTCAGTGTGTCTCTGGCCAGTAAGTTGTTCTTTCGTACATAGATTTCGGGATTATATGCTTCAAAATGGCCGACATACTCGACGAAATTGATGTATTCACAAGGGGCAATGAGACTAATCACTGCTCACTGTCAACATATAGGTGCTTTCGATTAAGCAGCGCATGCAGCTTGCAAGAAATAGTGGTTCTTGTCTCTTTTCCTTAGAGTTAGCAACAATGTTTTCGTTACAATCTATTTCGACAATGGCATAACCGACTTAGACCTAGTTGTGCTTTAAGGAACTCCAATTGACAGGAAGTCTATGACATAGTGTGTACACAGGTCTTCTGTTTTAAGGCCTAGGGTACAAGTATATGTTTCCTATCAAGAATGTGTTTCCTCTCACCGTCATTATCATCTGTGAGAACAATACAAACGAGTGTCCTGCATCCAGTGGGAACGTTAAATGTCAGTGCAGAGAAAGGTACACACAAGAGTACGCTTGAAGTCTCCCAAAGAAGAAGTTTCCTGCCACCGTTACCGATGTTCTAGAGCAGAATGGATTGTGTCAGTGTATTCTCTCCCATTATTCCCTCTGTTTGTCCTGTATGGGTGAGGCCGTATATACGTATAACACAAACAGCACATCTTCCATCCTAGCAATGGTGACGCACCGCCTTTTCGCCTCCAAGATCCCAGGATGGATCCGTAATGCAGTCATTTACGAGGTTTAGACCTTGATCCAATGTCCATTGGCTGCGAGTGTCGAGTTTATTCCCTTTCCGTTCCTCGATATTTTTATTGTATTTCTCTTAAACTCTAATCCTACAGAAGCAGAATAGTATAAAAGACAAAAAGGCAAACTTTGGGGGTTTTCCCTCGAAATTTCGAGTTCATTTCTCGAAACTTCGTATTATTTATTCGAAATAATGTGTTCTTCACATATTGTGTTTACGACTTATTCAAATTTAAGTTTTTTTTCGCAAAATGTTGCAATTTTTTCGAAATTTCTAACTTTTAAATACTTTTTCTGTGACCTTAAATGTTGAAATTTCCAGCTTTTTCGTGAAATTTCGAGTTTTTATTAAAAATATTTACGTGATCTTAATAACGCTAGAAGGAATAAGATGCATTTTCAGACCCTGTGGCAGAGATTGAATGACTGTTTCATGAAACAGTTCATCTAAATAACTTTCCATGTAAAGTCCTCCGCAATCTATGTAGTCCATATAGACTTTCATTAGAACAGAAAGTCCCACTGCGGGTCGAGAATGAGCACTTCAGTGTTAATTTCCTTTGAATGTATGGTAATTTAGATCTTTATAACTTAAACACTATTGTTTGGATTTCACTCAAAATTTTTAAATCGATTAATTTCATTTAAAGAAAAGATCTTGAAAAGGTTTCACATTTGTGCATTTAGGAAATATTTGTATGGGAAGGTGGGTGGGACTGGCAGAAAATCAGTGTACCGCATTTACTTCGCGTCAAAGTTGTTCGGGAATCATTTTTTGTTTTGGAATGAGGAGAAACGAACAGTTTTCTCAATTTAGATGCTTTTGGTCATTGCACAATAGCCATTTGTCTTCTGCGAATTACCAAATACTCAGCCCATTTCTCACTCATGCTCACGTTTTATTTTGATCTGATAAACTTTGCATCTTTTGCGAATGATTTGTGCACCCTGCTTAATACAGTCAATTATGGAGCTGAAAACAAAACGCTTAAACATGGACGACCACATACGTTCTTATGGTCATGAATTTAAGGCAAAAACATGGGCATTGTATGTATGTATGTATGTGTGTTTGTATGTATGTATGTATGTATGTATGTATGTATGATTTCTGACCAATATGAAATATGTATGCATGCGTATATAACAGTATCTATCTCTAAGGATAACGAAAATAACAACTCGAATGATCTTTTGGACATTTTTCATGTATCTTTCCCCTCTATAACATCCAATATATAGTTAGCATTTAAAGTTACTTCGCACGCTTTCTATTCTTCCTTGCAAACAAGTTATTGCCGTTGGAACCATGTTCCCCATTTTAGTCTCTTTAAAGATCCGTGTGACGGTTTGTAAAGTGTTTGTAATCTTTCGCTGAACTCTTAGGGGTGTAGTGCTGTGGAAACGCGTAGGAACGGCATTCCTTTAATTTTGCGCGTGCCGTTACTTTTTTTGCGCTCACCATTACCCCCTCCCCTTCCCGCATATTAGTAACATGTATTTCCTCTCTTCTATATTGCGTTCTCTCTCGTCTTTATTTATTTATTTATTTATTTATTTTCCTCTTGACTAATCCTAAAATGGCTTCTACTTTTTTACTTGTCTCAGCATTCTCACATCTGGAAGGTTACTAAACAATATCTTGATCGAAAACTATATTGCTTTCGACCATCGCCGACTCCAGCGACATATATGTCTCGCACATTTACGTATTGATAATTGTAGGCGCATCTATGGCCCCTCGTAGTCAAAGAATGCCAATTTTGATGACATGCTATCAGTGCCAAATTAAGGCCTTCCAGTGCCCTAAGGGGGCAAGGGCAAGTTTTTATGTCCAAATTTAATGTCGCATGCACCTGCCTAATATAAAAATTCAACAAAAAAAAAAAAAAAAATATAATACATGAGTGAGGTTAAAAAGGTCCATATTTTTGGATAGGTATTATGAAGCACAACATAATCATATCACATACTTGACCTGACAAGTCTAATGAAGTTCTTAGAATAAAATGTTTATGCACCCAAACCCCTATTGTATATATACATTTTTCACATTCAATGGCCATGTTTGACAGCATGTGGTGTTCACAGTGCAAACGCATGCCCTTTCCCTGAGTGATACTTTTGAAAAACATTGTCTACAAAATAGCTTGATGCAATTCAGAATAGTTGTCATCCAAGCCGTTTTTTAGATATTCTACCTGCCTTGAACCCATGTGCCTACTGCTATGGGTGGCTAGCTCAACTTCCTAGCCGACTATTGGTATTTCAATGGCTACATACTGTGCAGTGACTATGTGAGGTGGACATGCCTCACATCAGTTTCAAGAACAACACAAGCCCGAAACACCAAGTTCACAAATATATCCATCTCTTTAATTATTACACAATAACAGCTGAAAACTCACACCATACCCTTAAGAAATTTGCCAGGGGCCAATATGCTAAACTGGTCCCTGCCACCTAAACACTGAAAATATTATGGTGGATCCCCCCCCCCATCAGATTGCCTCCCCCCCCACAAAAGGTGAAAGTAAAAAATTAAAAGAAACAACAACAACAAAACAATATTAAAAGCTAAAAAGGTGGGAAAATACCAGTCTTGCCATCATTCCAAATCAAAATTCTCGTGCATGCAGATTGAAATGGTCATATATAATTCATTCAATTTTATCATCAACAGTTAATTTGAATTTTTTCTGGTGCCCCTGTTGGGCTGGGGCCTTTAGCACGTGCTTAGAGTGCTTAATGGGTAATCGGTATGCTATAAGGAGAAGGCCAAAGTTAATGAGCATTTGTTTCAAAAGAGTTTACTTTTCGCTCCCAAAACGTTAATTTCGTTTATAAAAATACGTTCAGATATTTAAACGAATTTTCAAAATATGCGAGTAGGTCAGATTGATGCTTTAGTCGAACATAAACAGACATCAAATAATTCATTATGTTCAATATTTGCAAGTTTTAGGGCATTTTAGCGACTTTAAGGTAATACTCACCGCAAAGCACACGTGACTACGTGCTCAGTCTTCGCTCAGAAGAATTGTTTAACAAAGCAATTTCGTCTTAATGATAAATTACCGAGGTCCTCCGACTGTGCACTATATTTTTAAAAGTTGAGCTTTCACCATAATTCAAAATGCAATTTTAGACTTGTAATGCATAACTTGCCAGCAAGTGCGTGACAGCTGCGTTAGATCTTCACCACCTACAGAATACCTGGTCATGGTTTTGGACCCATCTTTTAAGATGAATAACTATGTGTTCAGTGACCAGCATAACCCTCATGCCAATTGTACCAAAATGACACCCTCGTATACCAACATATCTATAGAGAGGCCAGAGCGAAAACCTTCAGAATCAAGCACCCCACTTACCCCTAAGCTGATGTATACTTATTGATTATATGGAGAGCAATGGGTCGGGCCGATAAGGGGGGAGGGGAGAACCGGGGATATACCCCCGGGCCTGGGCCCGTAAAGGGGGGGGGAGGGCCAGGCCGAACAGCACTTTTTAAATTTATAAAAGACAAGTTTTGTTTGAACAAGAACTAGGAGAGGCCCGGGTGTTTCTTACCCCAGGGCCCGTGATCGCTCTCTACGGCCCTGCAAATGGGTAGGAACACAAGAGTGTCTCCAACAATTCTTTGGAGTTACTAACAATTTTAATATCAAATTCACGTTGGAGAACCAGACAAGCCCAAAATATTCCTGGATACCAGATCCATATTACAAGATAGTAATACAAAACCTGAATTGCATTGCAAGCGAACAACCCCTTCTATCTACATCCCTTACCTACCAGCTGCCGTCTTCAACATGTAATGAATTACATTCCGTTATGCCTATGCGTGTTCATAAACCGTATATGCCCATTGATAAGACGCTCAGTAGAAGGCTTGATGAACCCAAAGGGCACTTAGAAAGAAGAGGGTACAAGAACAAAATTATATATTATAGTTATTGATTCAGGTAGAGAGAAGAAGCTTAGGTCACTGGCAGAAAAAGTCTCATCAGTTACAAAACTAAGACGGACAACAACAGTATCGCTTCGAATCAACATACCACGTAGTTGTCCCCAAACATTGAGAAAATTGTCCAGAGACGCTGATATGTTGCTGACTTCTCTCTGTGCCTAAAAGAGCTTTGCAAAGCACCTCTTACGGTCGTCTGCCAAGTCCACTTTGCCGTATTGATTCAAGCCATAATACGGAAGCAGGAATACGCATTTATAAAGACAGACGTTGTCCAGTTTGCTAGTAAATACCCAAAGCCGACCACTTTAGTTTATCAATAGGGGTTACGTACAAATTTCAGAGAGTATGATTTGTAGGTAAAAATGTAATTTATGTCCTGACATGCAAGATTTGTGCTATCAAATATGTTGAAGAAACAAAAGACACCAGAAAATGAAAGCACAGTTGAATGTCATATCACAGTGGTTCCCAAACTTTTTCGGGCACCGCCCCCTTGGTTATCCTCAGCGCCCCCTTCATTACCCCGTAAAAAGCATCATTCAGCATTAGCGCCCCCCCCCCCTCGGTAATCACACCGCCCCCATGGGCGGTACCGCCAACTTTTGGAACCACTGTCATATCAGAAACAAGAACAACATAAAATCTGCCATCTATTTCAACTCATCCATATACTCTGTCCAGTCCCTCGAAATGATGCTATTAAGTCAAGTCGCAGATGGACTAATAATAAGAGCGGCCAACAAGAGTGTAACCTTGTCCCTCTTGGTAAAGAGGGATGGTTAATTAGATTTGGCAGTCGTTATCTAGAGGATGACCTCCCTCGATTTTATTGCCCGATGTGAGTGGATAGATAAAACATCAACAGAGAACTGAGCAAGACTATAGAGAAGAAATAATACAATACGAGCCCCATTTAGACAAGAAAATAAAAGTTTAATCAATAACAAAAAGACTGACAATGTCAGGTTCAATTCAAACAAATTTACGATAACAGAATTTCAGTAGCAGTGTTCTATTTTGGATTCGTTCATCATGGTAACGAGTGGTGAAAAGAGCACAATGCCCACGCCTGATTTGCATCACCTAGCGTCGCTTCCTGTCTTTGTCTCCGTGTATCACACGTCTTCCCACCTTCACGTGTATACGTTGATCTTCCTTGATCTTTCTATTCTGAACGCTTCATCTCTTTTCCGGACTTCCGTGTTCGGACTGTCCCCGTCTGTTCCTGGGAGCTGTTTCCTTGAATAACAAGATTACTACTAAATCTCTATATGTAACATCTTCTATACGTATAAAAAATTCTCTCTCTTTCGTTACTCAGAAAGCATAAACTAGCTAACCATACACTGCATAAATTCTGTGATAAGGTGACCTTAACGACTATAACGTCCCCCTCTTGGAAAGAGGGGTGGTCAATTAGATTTGGCGATCTTAATCTAGAGGATGACCTCCCTCGATGCTATTGCCCGGTGTGAGTGGATAGATAGAGCGTCAACAGAGAACTGAGCAAGACTATTGAGAAGAAATAATACAATACGAGCCCCTTAGACAAGGAAAATAAGATAAATTTTAATTAATTTATACATAAACTAAAATTGGCAACTTCAATTCAACAGATTTACATTAATGGAATTTAATAGCAGTATTCAATTACGGATTCGTTCATCATGGTAACGAGTGGTGAAAAGAGTGCAATGTCCACGCCTAATTTGCATCACCTAGCGTCGCTTCCTCTCTTGACGCCGTGTATCCCACGTCTCCCCACCTCCACGTGTATACTTGTTCTTCCTCTAATCTTTCTATTCCGAATCTTCTTTCTTTCTGAACTTCCGTCTTTCGGACTATCCCGTCCGTTCCTGGGAGAGCTGTTTCCTTGAATGACAAGATTACTACTAAATCTCTATATGCATCACCACCTATCCGTATATAAAATTATCTCACTTTCGTTACTCAGAAGCGTAAATAGCTATCCACACTGTATAAATTCCGAGATAAGGTGACCTTAACGGTTAACGGTCTTTACAAATGTGCCATGTAATATACATCCAAGTCTGACCTAATTAGATAGATCCTCGCTCTCGCTTCACAGCAGCGATTGACCATAAATTACAACGTCGGCGGTGTATGCAAACATTGCCGTATATTCCTGCATACGCTACTATATGACTCCTTACATCTAACCAGTCAGTTCCACTCAATAAGTTACATGCTCGATTACTATTGCATAAGATTCACTAAATTCTAACTCACAATAATCCCTAACCTACACGTTTCTTTAAGCACTTCAAAATCATATATAAATATGCAATTATCATTAACTCACGACAACAGTATCATCCTAACAGACAAAGGAAATTAATTCATGTAACCCTATGAAATCTTACACATCTGAAAATTTGGAACTCATGCAATCCGTCAATTCTATCAATGAAATAGTAACTGTAAAATTAAATAAATAAATTGCATAACAACTCTAGCATATCAACAGATTTCCATGAAACTGAATAAACGATACATAGTATGGATCATAGTCATATCAAACACATATGCATAAACCAAACCAAACAAAATAGAAAATTACATGAAATTAAAATTGCGTAGCTTAATGCTGTTTTCTTTTCTCACAAATCGTGCGTCCTAGCACTATAGCCTGTCTATCCTTTCAAGACAGCCACCTGGTCCCTTTTACTTGTTTTAAAGAGGAAAGCACTCTTCTTTAGTTTCCCCGGAGCCAAACCTTATCCTCTCTTAGGAAATTTTGGACAAAAGAAATTCGACCAAGGTCGTTACTTTTAAATTCACATAACTTCCAAGGTGTACGCCTTAATTTAACTGACCAATCGAAATCAGCGGTTCCTAATTTTCCCCAAGATAATTATTCCTTTCGTCAGATTTTGTCAGCCTAAAATCTGAGAAATACGATGCATATCAACATCCCTTTGAAAATGACTATTTGACATAGGATTGACCTCAAACGGTGATGGTTGGTAGCTCTAATGTGTATTTTCTCATGACAGCTTAGCGATGCCCGGGCCAATTCTAAATGGGCCGTAGATGTTGGCCTTTCAAGTTTAACACTGACATGAAGGGAAAAGTCGAAGTGACTGTTCACAAAGACTTTTCTGGCTTGACTGTAATAGAATTTTAATGCACAATGATTTCAGTTTTAAGGTTCACTACTCATTCAAAATTCGACACATTACAACGATTAATGGTCCTTTCAGAAATAGACTGTATTTGAGCAAGGTACAATCGTTATCTCTAGTTACAAATGACCCCTGTAATATGCATCCAAGCCTGACCTAATTCGATAGATCATCACCCTCACTACACAGTGGCTGACCACAAATTAACATGTGAGCGGTGCATATAAACAACATTCCCGTATCTCTCTGCATACGCTACCACATGACTCATTAGACGTCCAACCTAGTCAGTTCCAATCAATAAGATACATACTATCGATTACTATTGCATAAGATTCACTAACTTCTAGCTCATAGCAATCCCTAACCTACAAGATTATATAAGCATTACAAAATCATATATAAATATGCAGTTATAGTTAGCTCACGATAATCAGTATCGTCCTAACAGACAAAGGAAATTAATTCATATAACCCTACGAAATCCTACACATCTGAAAATTTGGATCGCATGCAACCAGTAAATTCTATCAGTGAACTAGTAACTGTAAAATTAAAGAAATAAATTGCATAACAACTCTAGCATATCAACAGATTTCCATGAAATCGAATAAACGACACATAGTATGAATCCTAGTCATATCAAACACATTTGCATAAACAAGACAAATAAAATAGAAAATTACATGAAAAATTAAAATTGCGTACCTTAATGCTGTTCTTTTCAGAAATTGTGCGTCCTGGCACTAAAGCTTGTCTTTTCTTACAAGACAGCCACCTGGTCCCTTTTACTTGTTTAACGAGGAAAGCACTATTTTTTAGGTTTCCCCGGAGCAAAACGTATCCTCTCGCAGGACATTTCGGAATAAAGAATTCGACTAAGGTCGTTACTTTTAATTTCAACATTACTTCCAAAGTGTACACCTTAATTTAAACTAACCAATCGTAATCAGCGGATCCTAATTTTTCCCCAATATAATTACTTCTTTCGTCAGATTTTGACAGCCTAGAATCAGAGAAATACGATGCATATCAACTTCCCTTTGAAAATGACTATTTGACATAGGATTCACATCAAGCGGTTATGGTCGGTAACTTTAATATTTACTTTCCCAGGACAGTGTTGTGATGCCCGGGTCAATTCTAAATGGGCCGTAGATGCTGGCCTTTCAAGTTTAACACTGACATGAAGAAAAGGTCGAAGCGACCCTTCACAAAGACCTTGCTGGCAT
>JAECUM010093769.1:0-37018 GCA_016617855.1 Megalonaias nervosa | reverse complement strand
AACTCTACCAAAACACACTTTTCAATACAAAAGGTAATTTTTCAGCTATTATGGTGGAAATGATTTATTTGATTCTGTATATAATCTTCTATTTCCATTCATAAATAAAAAAGAAGCTTAGGATTCAATTGTCAAAGTTGGTTTAAATAATACTAGAACTCTACAAACATGGTATGGCTGCACTCGAAAAGTAAAAATTGCATCCCTTCTGTAACCAGCAAGTTCATCAAAACAAGTCTGAATAGAAGAAGTTAAATGATTAACAAACATGATGCAATTCAAACCTTTAAAATTACTTACTGTTGATCCATGTCATTATTGTCCATGACTTACCATGGCTACTGACCATACGATCATTAATCTTGACCATTGCTAGTGACCATATGATTCATTAGTTTATCTATTAACTCTTTCTCTCTCCTTTGTTTGTTTTGTCTGTCAGTTTTACTATCATAGGTCGATGGAGAGAAACAAGAATTGTTTTGTCCACTTTGGTAAAACTGACATGCTGACCGATCAAATGAGAGAGAGAGAGAGAGGGAGAGAGAGAGAGAGAGAGAGAGAGAGAGAGCCTTCAGTCATGTAAATATTTCTGACCTGCAGTGGTTTGTGCCCTTGACATAAATTTTAACACTTGCTTTAAATTATTACAGGAAACTATTAAAATCATTATACAATTGTCAAACTTATTGTTTTCATCATCAAACAATGTCTATAAGACCTCTAAAGCATTTTCTAAGCATGTTTAACTTTGCATCTTTCTGAAAGTTCTTCCATTGTTGATGTCCATCATTATAGCAATGCATATTAATATTGGAGTTTGCTAATATTAAGCTAAGGCATAGAAATCAATAAATTTATTGTGTCAATCCTAGGTCATTTATGATGCTTTGTATCATTATTATTGTCTGTTTGTGACATATGTTGTATCATTTTAAAAGCATATGTGACTGCAAGAAAGTGTTGATAAATAATGACAATAAAATATTATTTTTCGAACGCATTTTTTCAAGTTATTGCTTTATTAATTTTATTTTAATATCATTATCAAATGTAAACATATGTTCACGTTTTCATTTTGTCAGACTTTTTCACATGGAAGAATTTCATTTATGACAATATTTCAATGAATAATTATCTAGAGTATTGTTTTCTATTTGTTTTGTTTCTTTTTGTATTCTGATAAAGAAGCGCATTTAGTGGTAACTAAACTAACCTAAATTTTATAATGCCTTCACCATTTTAAAAATCTCTGATCGGATTAATTGCCATTTATTCATTTGGTAAATGTAGATTAAACTAATATTTGATCATATTTTATTCATGACTCAATGTAAATATATCACTGTTTAAAAAAGCGCACAACAATACTCTGCTGCTGAAACCATTATTGTTTATTCACACGCCATGAGCAAACCAGAATTGATATATCAAAGGCACTTGTATATCAAATTGATTTATGCCAACACTCCTAACCCTAGCTAAGTTTAGTGTATGTGATGCATAAACACTCATATATATTGTTTTATGAACCCTTAATTGTTTTGCAGATAACTCTAATACAAATGAACCGTTGATAGCTGTATTATTCATATGTATCCGTCATAGAAAAAAGGTTAGAATAAATTTATATCAAGCTCTTTGTTTATTTTGTCTCAGAACATTTAAAGTGTTACTGATTCCATAGTGTTGAAACCAATCCCAGCACTGCGGTTACTGCATTTTCATAAATTATATGGATGCTTCCACACTTTGGTGTTACATATGTTCATGCTATTTTTGTATTATGGGCGCTGAATCTAATTGGTACTTCATTTTGAAATGGTTGGGGATGCAGAAATGATGTTATAATACTACTTTTCATTTTCTGCAGTTTTGATTTATTAAATCACCCAAAGCTGTCTTTACTAAACAAATAATCCTTAGGGTCCATATGTTTGTATATTCATCTGTCTGACTCATCATCTGCCTCTCTCTCTTAATCTGTCGGGGCCCCGAGTGGCCTAAAGCGCTCACCGTTAAGGATCACTGCCATCTCACCTCTGTCTGCGTGGGTTCGAGTCTCGGGTTCGGCCAAAGTGGGTATGTGAGAAAGTTTGCCAGTAGCTTCGCATGGGTCGGTGGTTCTTTCTGGGGTTTTCCCGGGTTCTTCCTCCACCATTAATACTGGCCGCCATGTATAGCCTATCTTAAGTTGAAAAATGGCGTTAAACCCCACAACAACACAGCAACAACTCTTCATCTGTCTGCATCATCATCTGTCCCTCGCTTCGTCTGTCCGCATCATCATCTGTCCCTCACTTCATCTGTCTGCATCATCATATGCTCCTCGCTTCACCCGTATGCTCGTTCACCTGTCCCTCCTTTCATCTGTTTGTCTTTCCGTCTGTCCCTCGCTTCATCTGCCCGTATATTCATCTGCCCCTCACTTCATCTGCCCGTATATTCATCTGCCCCTCTCTTCATCTAACTGTATCTTCATCTGCCCCTCTATTCGTCTGTATCTTCATCTGTCCCTCACCTCATCTGTCTGTATCTTTAACTGCCCCCTTTCATCTATGTGCATCTTCAACTGTCTGCCCTTTTATCTATCTGTATTTTTAACTTACCCTCCATTCAAATGTCTGTATCACATCATTTGCTGTGTTCTCGTCAAAATTCTCCACAACATGTACAAATCAGGATTCACGTCTCTGACTTTACCATATTTTTTTATGTTTGTTTCTCAACAGCTATTTGATTGACATATGTAAATATATTATGTTATTGAGGTGAGAATAAACATTCATTCATATTTTGGGATGCTGACTAGTTTAATTTTGCCTCAAATTGTCAGTTACTTTCTTTGTGTTGATCATCCATTATCAAGTTGCAATAGAATTCTGTTTATTTTTTATTTATTTATTTGCCTGTTTATTTCTTTACTTACTTTATCTCAATTGGTCAGATGGAGACATCGACATAGGTGTATGTATATCTATGTATATCTATTAAATTTTAGTCAATACATTTATTTTAAAAGTTCAAGGTTTTATTAATCTCTTTTCTACGCTGAAGTGCGATCAATCTACAAGACATTTTCCGCTTAACATGAAAATATTGACTGGGGTGACGTTACGGTACTGGACACTGAGGAAAAATGGCAATAGTGCTGCAACGGGCTGAATCTTTTGGAGGCAATGGAGTGGCCCTAAAAAGGGCCTTTGGGGGTTTCTTTTTACTTTTTCTTCTCCCTTCTTCTTTTCCACCATTTCCTCATTTTCTCCATTAAATTCTTCTTCTTCTTCTTCTTCTCCTATTTTTTCTTCTTCTCATTCTCTTCCTCCTTCCTCTCTATATCCATAGCAACTTTTTGTTGCTTTTTTTCGTCTTTGTCCATTTTTCTTCTTTTCCCTCCTTCATTATAGCATGGAATAGGTTTTTCATTTTTTAAAGAACATTTATTTCCATCCTTACTCTGCTAAAACTGTAACATCCTGTAACATCCACTTGCTCTAGTAGTTGCTCTACCATCACTATGGTATCTAACACCTCTTGCAACTTTTCAGTTTAGTTCAGGTTGCTTGTAGACATTCTTCAATGATAGACGATGAATGGTACAACTGCGTTACGTTATTGGATTTAAGTCGCTTGCGTCCGTCGGACATTTGCGACCTGTTTATTTCCATTGAGTGGGTTATTTAATTGGTCGATGGGGTAGGTATGGAGCCACTACCCATCGCTTTTATGCATGCAATGCATATTAATCAATTGTAATATCCGGGCGAGGCAAGGGAGGGAAGCGACGACGGGAAGAGAGGCTCTAGCACCAAATCAGGTGCCCCAAACATCCAGGTATAGAGGTCTAATGTCGTCTTGCAATTTAGATTTGTAGTCTGTGATTTTCCTATTATGGAAGCAACTAGTCCGTATGGCATTATGGTTTCTTCTTTTTATTAAATGTGGTGCGATACTTAGTTTAGTGTGTCTATATTTAGTGATATGTGTAAGCTGGCCTATTAATAAGTAATTTAGTTTCCGCCGTGTGCGAAGGGGCATGACTACTTGGGCTTTTAGTCGTCTTATACCTTAATAGGGACATATTACCAAAAAATGGTACGACTGACTGACTGACTGAAGGATTTAAGTCGCCTGGCGAACGTTTCGAGTTATATGTCTCAAGCACGGACGTGAATGAAACCATTCCCTCTCACAAGCTACACATATCACATACCAAAGAACTCAAATAGGTAATAGCGCAAACCTAAAAGAAACTGGTTTACATATTTTTACAAGCTAACACATTATTACAAACAAAACCAAATATACTCCATATCAACACATATTGGAGTGTCAAGCCTTTTTTAAAAAGTACACCCCAAACCATCACCACACCTATTAAACACACTATCACACAAGCAAGTGTAGTAGGTGTTTATAGTCACACCTCCAAATCTTACATACAAACACACACTCACACTAGAATAGGGAGGGGTGTAGCAGAAAAAAAAGACACACACACATATACACACCGAACGTCTTGTGTTTGCTTAGAATGTAAGAGAAGGAGATAAAATATCACAAAATCTACTATCCCTTACACCACAAAAATGCTATCCATCACATCAACTATATCATTTAATATCCCTTAAACTCACTATCCCAAATGTCTTGTGGTATAAGGGATAGTATATTTCGTGAGATTTTATCTCCTTCTCTTCCATTCTAAGCAAACACAAGGTATTTTGGATAGTGTGTATGATATGCTAGATAGCTGTTGTGATGGAAAGTATTTTTGTGGTTTAAGGGATAATATATTTTGTGAGATTTCATCTGCTTCCCCTATACTCTAAGCTAACACAGGACGTTTTTGGATAATGTGTGGGGTGATAGATGGTGTAATGAATATTATTTTGTAGAATGATGGATGGTGTATAAGGTGTGTGAGAGTATGTTTTGTATGCTTTCATCTCCTTCTCTTTCACTCTAAGCTACACAAGGCATTTTTGGGATAGTGTGTGGGGGTGATGAATGGTATAGATAGTGTAATGGATAATATTTGTTATGGGGTGTTGGATGGTAGATAATATGTGTGACAGTAATTGTTGTTTGCTTTCATCTCCTTCTCTTACACGCTAAGCTAAAATCAGACCACTTGTGATAATGTGTTCAAGTGGTGTTGAATGGTCTAGTTGGTGTGAGTTGCTACTAAAATGAGTAGGCCCTAGTAACTGGATAAATTTATTTAGATCAATCAATCGATTGACATGAACATATACCATGGAGAGGAATTTCCTTGTACTCTCCAATAATTCATTAGAGAGATTCCATTGTCCAAGCAGGGCAGAAAATGAGTCTTCTAAAATAAGTATATAACACAGGACTGTTTTGAACTACTTATGAATCTAAACAATATGATCCTTTTGTTGGAAACCTTTGCATGAGCACACCAAATCAAAATACAAAATGATAAATTCATTTTACTGTATTCGTTATTGAAATCTTACTAGTAGAATTAACGGAGACAAGAAAATGCTATAATTATGGATAATTATGGTACTGAAAAGTCACAAACAAAATGTGATAAGGAATACCAGATACCAACGTTGCAACGATTGTTCATTTAGGAAAAAGCTTGATAGGGGAAGATTGATATATTTAATGGCTACACAGGTGGATCTTGTATGTGGTAGAAACGTTAAATATGGATAATTCCACGCTCATGTTAAACAAAAACGCACATAAAATACGAACTGGAAGATGCAGGAAACATTTAGAATAGAATGATAGCAGTAAATAGAGCGAGATACCATCCTGATGCCAAACAACCAAAACAAAGGAGTCAGATGCACTGAGCAAACGTGTCATAGTATAAGTCGTGAATGATGGAAGCGAATGATCACTAGACAAACTACGAGCTACTGATTTAAGGGAATTATCATTAGACCAGCTTCGAGCTATTGATTAAAGTGCATGATCACATAACCAGAAAAATTGCTAAGGTGCTTTACCACCAAAGTAGACATGCATACCCCGAAAGTGGACATGCGTGCCCTCAAAGTGGACATGGTCATGCCCCCGAGGCGAACATGGCCTAAAAACAATATACCCCGAAGTAGTATAGGGAGACACTTTATGGACAATGGGACGTTAATGTTAAAATAAGGGGTTTGCACTTTGGCGACAATGGGATTTTAACATGGGAATGGCACCTGGGGGTCAATGGGAATTGAACATCGGTGACGTCATGGGGTTTATAGGGTCAAAACTATTTATAGGGTGAAATGCAATTATAAGGACAAAAGTTGATGGGGACAAACATAGACATACAGAAACAAACAAATACACATCAAACAAAGAAGATGGAAACAAACAGAAAAGAGGACAGAGATGTTAAAAAGAAAAACTCAGAGATAGAATAGAGACTCCAAAAAGAAAAGTCTATTGTATAGGTACAAAACATTTATTCAAGTATATACATGGGTTCTCTGGCCTGTGCTTATGTCTAAGCACTATCCATTTAATACATACAAATTTGGACATAAAACAAACCTATTTACAAGTTATTTAGTTCCTGGTTCTAATAAACTATTTTTACAAATTAAAGTTAATGCCTTCGAAATAACACTTCATATACAATGTATTTACATTTCATAAAAGAATGCCATTTTCTTTCACGCTACAATAAATGTTCATTTTTAAGAAAAAGCTAAAACAAAACAAGAAACAAACAAACAAATAGAACAAAGTTCGTGTTTCTCTCTTTATCCATCACACCCGTTCTTTAAAATCTGGTCACCTACCATTTGTGTCCCGGCATAGATATTTCCCATCACGTACCCCCTTTCATTCGTAAATCTGCTCTTGTATCCATTGTTCCAGGTACACTTATCGATAAGCAGATCAAGCGCAGTCATTGTCTTCGTCCCATGGAGGTACAACATATGCCATATGAATGGTCACTTTTCCATCGGTGATGTCAAATTTTTCTCTCATCGTCTGCCTGTCTTCAATAGCCCTCAAAAGTTTGAAAGAAGTTAATTATGCAGCTGTACTAAACCCGAGACATACATGATAGTCCAAACAGTCGTGCTACATAGGCTCAAACGACTTCGATCTTTTACTTGGCACTGACGTTTGAGTTCCTCTGACAGTGAGTCAAATAAGTCCGTAATGAAACCAGCTGCTTCCTCGGGTGGAATGTCAGACGCGAAGGTATAAGTTGTCGTCCGAAATTTTCTCGAAGTCGCAGCCTGGGTCATTTGGATGCTAAAATACTCTTTTATGTCTAAGAATTACTTTTCCTTCTTGGATGCATTTTGCTGTGACGGTATGGTGGTGAAGGAGGTCAATGATGTTTGTTCCTTCTCTTTTTCATCTGCGTAGAATGATTCATCTTTCTCGGCGTTTGTCCTCGCAATGAAGTGTCGTTCTTGGAAGTCGTCCCCTTTTTATACTGGGTGATATCAGAGTGTCCATAAGGTAAAGACTTGTAGTCTGGACGCTGCAATGGTTGCACTTAGGTTTCCATGGCGTTAGTAAATAAGCAACTAAGATGTGGTACTGCATTGGTGATATGATCGTGAAGCATATCATTGCACCCGAGTTAAGTGGTTGGGAAGTCTCACTCGCTTCTGGTACAAGATTTGATGCGGTTTTTCCAAGGGTAGACTGACGATTTGGTGAGTGGCTAAATGTACAATCTTGTGAGGTTCGTAGGTGGTCACTTTAAAATATTGATTCACTCCGAACTGCAAGGCATCTTTCACCACGCCAAAGTTCACCACTTGACTTGTTCGATGATTTAGATTCAATACTTTTACTTTACACTCCGTGTGCACTTCTCCTTGTTTGTCCCAGTATTCATAGCTGTAATTATTTAGACCACCACTAGCCAAATTTAGAATCTTGTCGTCGGATTGCTCGTCCGTCCAGGCTCCTAAATGGTCTCCTTCGATGTTAGGGTGACGATGATCACGGCGATCGATGTAGATGCAACTGTTTGTGTCAAAATACAGGACGCGATCTCCTAATTGGTGTAAGGCTTCGTACAATTTTAAACGAGCATGGGCTGTCACGTAGGCCGCAATGATGACATTTCCAAATTCGTCAGCTGTACACACTCAAGTTCTTCTTCGTAATTGACTACGATCAAGTCTTCACGAACGACGTCCACGTGTTTCATGTATTTGATTTTGTCGTGAATCATCTGGAAGCAGCGGGAAGGTTCTGTCAAATACTCCGTCTTGGATAAACACGGGCGTTGTGCCATTCTGCACCACAAACAATTCAACATCACTTTGGCAAACGATCGCCTTCCTTCGTTTTTCTCGATGTGGTCGAAAGTGATGCCTTCCTGCTCAAAGTACTTCTCTTTGAATTTCTAGTGGTCTTCGGGAGTTTGACACCAGGAAGGATAGCCGCTGACTCCTTGTTTCAGTTTCAAAAAGCCATCCACGTAGTCCGTGAAAATGCCCTTTTGAGACTCGTCGCCCTTTTGGTACTGTTCTGTCTTGGGAAAGTGGTAAATTTCGTACACTTCTAACAACTGGTATCCCAGGTCCAGAGCTTGAAACAATTCCACGCTGACCCACGTTCCCGTCAATGCGCGTTCTTCATGAGTGTGATGACAAGGTTGGTCTTGGTTACAACTTTCAGCACAAGTGCAACACAAACGAAACATCAGTTTTCCCTGGCAATGGTAATGTAAAACGGGATGGTACAAGTTCGTGGGAGGCAAGACTTTACATTTAATCAATCCTTTGTATTGTCGAATGTTTCCACGTCAATGTGTTCTGTCAGCAATTGTGGGTGGCCTGCGAGAAAGTGACAATATTTGCACACGTAAGGATACAGCGAACACACGTCCAGGTATTTGATCTCTTCTCCTTTCTCCTCGTCCGCGTGGTACAGCAAACAGGTAACATTCGTCTGCCCTCCATACAAACTATCCCGTGGGTCCAGAGGGTTCACCAGCTTGTACCTTTCCACAATGCGTTTAAACTCTGGATCGATTTTCAAACGGTGATTGTACTCGTGTTCCCACATTTCCACGACTTGGTATCCTTGCTGTTCTCACTTCAAGCGCCGTTGACAAGTGTCCTCGTACAAGTCTTTCATGGTACGTTGTAAAACCCGATTTTTAGTGTCACTTTGAGGGTAATAGGTCGGACATCCGTGAAATAAGCACCCGTTAAACTCATGCACGATCTTGTAGTTTCATAAGTCCCAGCCATCCACCGAATACGTTCCGATGGTTTTTTCGCCTCCTCCATTTCGGGCATGTTGAATCCATTTGTCTTCCTTGTCACACAAGTAATGCAACCAGCGCAGAGCTTTGACCGAGTAACGGCGTTTGACAAAGTCAGACGTCTGAGGACGTATAACAACCAGGGTGTTTTCGGGCATGAATCGTTTTCGGTACACTAAGGAACACGCTTTGGCGATGGTGCAGGCTTTTTTCAAAGGATCGATCACTCCGTGTTCCATGAACAGATCTCGAAATTTTTCACAGCAGCGCCGTAAAATGTCCACGTCGGAACAACAATACTTTAACATTTCTTCCTGAAAGTCGAAAGGGTCCGAGGCGTGAGAGTGGTACCAAGCGTAGAAAGCTTATCGTTGTTCGTTGCGCATGTTGTCGGGGTCATAATAGTGAGCATCAGGGAAATGTGGCAGAACGGCATGTTGATTGGCTTCAGTAATGAAAAAGTGCGGAAATATCCTTTGGCCGTTTCTGTCATTCCAAACGTTTTAGGAATTCGGCTCAAAGGCATGGCCAAGTAACTCATCGAATCTTTAAACTGCACTGCACTTGTCCCACCTGCATGGAAATGATTTTGGCTCCGTTCAAGGTAACTTTTAGGACGTTCAGGGTTTTGTTCCGTATAGTATTTCAGAGGAAATTGTCCATCGCATCCCGAAAAATTGTGAGCCATCAACGTGGCGTAGCGATGACAATCTCCGTAACGTTCAATGTCCTCTTGACTCCACGTCTCGTCAATAGAGTATAAGATCCATTGTGAAAGATGTTTCACGTCCTCCAGGAATCTTGCTACAGTGAGGGCAATGGCAAAAGATAGGTTATTTGATGAACTTCTCGCATGTTCGATGAGCCACGCAGAAATTAGGAATGTGAATACCGGTCTTTTGCATTCATTCAAAATCGAAAAAGATGAAATTCTCTTTCTTCTTGCCATCTTCCTCCTCCTCCTGTTTGGGTTGGTATTTTTGAATGTAGCATTCATGTTCCAAGTTCATGATTTGGTGACAAATGTGACATCTTTTCTTTCCTGGACAAACGTGCACCTTGGCATTATTGCTACGTATAACTGGTCCACAAGTAGGACACAATCTCAGGAGTTGACAGGAGTTGACAGGCTGCATTGTCCCTACGGTATCCCCTATTACTTCTCTTTGATCTTCTTCACCTCTTCTTCCATTGCCTTTCTCATCATATCTTCAGCTTTCTTTAATTGGTCTAATCCCCACTGGACAAACGACCACTCAGTGAAATTCGCTAGGTCTTCTAAACAACACCTCACATGGATGACATTATCAAGGGAGACCTTCAATGTCCCGACTCGCACATACATAGGCTGGACGAAGCCTCTTAATTTCTCTACTTCCTCCTCTATCATACCTTTCACCAGATCCCTGGCTACTTTCAGGCTGCTGTCTTGACTTGTCACAAAGTCTTTGGTAACTGGATACCTCCATTCTTTTTCAAGTCTTTCCACCACGTAGGCTGCATCCACCATCAAGTACCAACTGTCTTTCAATTGATTAAACAAATTCATCTTGTGTTGACTAGTCAACGTTGGGTAGCCAGACTCAAATGGAACTTTGTATTATAGTGGCTTGCGCACATCAGTGCATGCGCCACTGTTTAATGCCTGCACCGCAGGCTTTTAATTATTCCTGGGGGAAGGAATTAGAGCCTCATCCCCCAGGCGTTAATGCACTCAAAGAGTGCTTCTAATTATGCCATCAGGTCGTGGGTCAACTAAGTCCCAAACGACCTGATTGAATACGCCAGCTGGTGAATTGACTGGAATACTGAAGGGTAAAGTGCTTAACGTTTAACCTCAACAGTACACTCCCCAGTATAACAGGAGACTCGTTGACATGCAGGTATTACCGGACTAAATATCTTCATCCACGTATAGGTCTCCAGCCCGCACATGCAGCATGTTATACCATGTACCCACATGCCACTCCTCCACAGGAGCAACTAGCGCTCTGAGACTATCTTGAGTGGGAATAGACCCAACACGCATTCAAGAAAATTTAGTGTGCAGTCCAAACTATCGCGCTACCAGGTATCAACCAAAGCAGTATGAGACGCCAGTCGCGATTGGTCGGCGACTATGACGTCCCATCGGGACACCTGGTGTTTAGACGGGTGGAAATCGTTCCACATCTCCGCCTAGTACGAGAGTCCGAGCGATGAAAAAGAGCAAAAAGGAACTCGGCAGCTGGCGCGAACGCAATGGATGTCGTCAAAACCCTGAAACGCCAGTCCGAACTTAATTTTTCAAATTCAGTCCAGTTGTACTAATGGACATACAAATAATCCAATAATGTGTAAGCCACCTATGCAATTAACCAAATCGAACAAGTTACTAATTTCATTGTTGATTACATTCAAAGTTGGAATTTTAGTGTACAGAGTGTACATAATATTTCTAAAAATACCAGTCAGCTAAATCAAAATGACTCGTGTATTTTGTATCACGCAAAATAAACATAGAGGAAATTGTGATGGTGGTAACAAAAGGATCAAATTTGAGCTACAACATAGAGATATTAGCAAAAATGGTTCTCGAACCAAAATAGAAAACCGTATACTCATTCAGGCAATTTGAATGGTTACTCGGCCTTTTCAATACCGAGTCCATGTCAGGAGCTCTCCGGAGTATGGGCAGCGCTGAAGTTCCAGGTTTCCTCTTGTCTAGCAGCACTGCACTGCAGGTGCATTCCTGTTCGGGCACTCTTTGCATTGTTCATACTCTTTAAACTTGATTACATCTGTTCCAGGGCTGATATCTCGCTAGTTCAGCTTTTATCCGCTAGTCCCAGCCTTCAAAGTACCCCAATCTTTCTCCAGCATAGCCCTAGCTGACGTACTGTTCTACTAGCACCAGCTGATGTTAAATGTTGTAGTTGAAGTTGTAGTTTCGACGGGTTGGTCGGTGGGTCTCCTCGGTCAGCTACACTGCATATGGCTACGCTTCTTTGTTCTTCTTTGTTGGTAAGTCATAGCCGCACGTGCCGCATGATTTTCCCGTTCCCTTCTCCAGGGTTATCGATGTAGCTCCCACGACGTCTCTTGCCTGAATGATGATCCTGGTCAGACTGGAGACTGGGTCACTTTATATGGCTCAAGCGCGAACGCGATAGAAAACATTCCTACGTTTTGTTGGGGTCGGAACACTATAGAGTTTATCTTATGGCGAGGGATAGAGAGAAGTCAAAGAGCATGTATGCACAGTGTTCATTTTTAAAACAAACGACAGACACATTTTTCTAAACAACGTTTTTATTCAAACAAAAATTTTTCAAACAAACAAACAAACAAACAAATAAATTATTTTGGACAACGTTGACAACGTTGTGACGCGAAGTGAGACTTCCACGACTGGAAGTCATTGGACCTCTGTTCTTTCGATGCGACAATTTCAAAGATGGAAAATACATTCACGTCTATCATCACGATGAACATTTCGATGCCATCACCAGTATCACTCCATTCCTGGGATACGGTTATTACTGTGAGAAATGTGACTATGGCTATAACAATCGAGAGCAACACAAGCATTGCGAATCGAAATGTGAGGGATGTTTAGCCTCTAAACCCTGTCTGGACGAAGGACAAGAACGAGTACATTGTCCAGTCTGTCAGCGCACGTTTGTCAGCCCTGCCTGTTACCAACAACATCTAAAGACGCAAGGTTCACAGCAGAAAAGTGCTTGCCAACTCCTTAGATTGTGCCCTACTTGTGGACAAGGCATACGTACCAACAGTGCCAAGTTACACGTTTGTCGAGGAAAGAAACGATGTCACATTTGTCGCCAAATCGTGGACATGGAACGCGAATGATGCATTCAAAAATACCATTCCAAACATGAAGAGAAAGAAGTTGACCAGAAGAAGAAGAAAGGCAATTTCATCTTTTTCGATTTCAAATGCATGCTAGAGACTGGCATTCACATTCCTAATTTCTGCGTGGCTCACCGAGCGTGCGAGAAGTGCATCCAAGAGCCTATCTTTACTAATTGTCCTAACTGTAGCAAGATTCCTGGAGGACGTGAAAAAATGTTTCGGTAACCTAGCACACTGGCCGATTTCGCCCAATGGATCTTAGACCCTATCGAACAGACGTGGAGCCAAGAAGATATTGAACGTTACGGAGATTGTCATCGCTATGCCACGGTGATGGCTCACAATTTCTCGGGATACGATGGACAATTCTTTTTCAGATGCTATACGCAAAAAAGTGCCGAACGTCCTGAAGTCACTTTGAACGGAGCCAAACTCATCTACATGCAAGTGAGACAAGTGCAGTTTAAAGATTCGATGAGTTACTTGGCCATGCCTTTGAGTCGCATGCCTTAAACATTTGGAGTGACAGAAATGGCCAAAGGCTATTTTCCGCACTTTTTCAATACCGAAGAAAATCAACATGCCATTCTACCCCATTTGCCTGAGGCTCACTACTACGACCCCGACAACATGCGTACCGAACAACGAGAAGCTTTCTTCGCTTGGTACCACACTCACGCCTCGGACCCTTTCGACTTTCAGGAAGAAATGTTAAAGTGTTGTCGTTCCGACGTGGGCATTTTACGGCGTTGCTGTGGAAAATTTCGAGATCTGTTCATGGAACACGGAGGGATCGATCCTTTGAAAGAAGACTGCACCATTGCCAAAGCGTGTTCCTTAGTGTACCGCCAACAGTTCATGCCCGAAAACACCCTAGCTGTCATAAGTCCGCAAACGACCAATTTTGTCAAACGTCAATACTCGCTCAAAGCCCTACGCTACATACATTACTTGTGCGACAAAGAAGACAAATGGATCCAACATGCCCGCAACGGAGGAGGCGAAAAGACCATTGGCAGGTATTCGGTGGATGGCTGGGACTTAGAAAACACCAAGATCGTGTACGAGTTTAACGGGTGCTTATTTCACGGATGTCCTATCTGTTACCCTCAACGTGACATTGCAAATCAGTTTTTACAACGGACCATGGAAGACATGTACCAGGCCACTTGTCAGCGGCGCTTCAAGTTAGAAGAGCAATGATACCAAGTGGTAGAAATGTGGGAACACGAGTACGATCACCGTTTGAAAACCGATCCCGAGTTTAAGCGCATCGTGGAAAGGTACAAACTGGTGGAACCTCTGAACCCGTGGGACAGTTTGTGCGGAGGACTGACGAATGCCACCTGTTTGCTGTACCAAGCCGACGAGGAGAAAGGAGAAGAAATCAAATACCTGGACGTGTGTTCACTGTATCCTTACGTGTGCAAATATTTTCGCTTTCCCACAGGGCACCTGCAATTTCTGACGGAACACAACGACCTGGACAAGATTCGACAATACGAAGGATTGATTAAATGCAAAGTCTTGCCTCCCACGAACTTGTACCATCCGGTTTTACCGCAACATTGCCAAGGGAAACTGATGTTTCCCTTGTCCCGTACTTGTGCCGAAACGTGTAACCATGACCGACCTTGTCAGCACAGCCAGGAAGAACGCGCCTTGACGGGAACGTGGGTCAACGTGGAATTGTTCAAAGCTCTGGACCTGGGATATCAACTGTTAGAAGTGTACGAAATTTACCACTTTCCCAAGACAGAAAAATACCACAAGGGCGACGAGACTCAGAAAGGCATTTTCGCAGACTACGTGAATGCCTTTTTGCAACTGAAACAAGAAGCCATTGGTTATCCTTCCTGGTGTCACACTCCCGAAGGCCAAAAGAAATTCAAAGAAAAATACTTGGAGGAGGAAGGTATCACTTTAGACCACATCGAGAAAAACGAAGGAAGGCGATCGTTTGCCAAAGTATGTTAAATGTTTGTGGGGTAAAATGGCATAACGACCGTGTTTACCGAAGACAGAGTATCTGTCAGAACCTTCTCGCTACTTCCAGATGATTCACGACAAAAGCAAATACATGAAACACGTGGACGTCGTTCGTGAGGACTTGATCTTAGTCAGTTACGAAGAAGAACTGAACTTTGTAGAAGCCGACGAATTTGGAAATGTCATCATTGCGGCTTACGTGACAGCCCATGCTCGCTTTAAATTGTACGAAGCTTTAGAACTGTTAGGAGATCGTGTGCTGTACTTTGACACCGACAGGTGCATCTACATCGAACGTCTGGGTCAACAGCACCCTAAAATCGAAGGAGACCGTTTAGGAGCCTGGACAGACGAGCATCCCGAGGACAAGATTCTAAGTTTTGCAAGTGGCGTTGCCATAAATTACGGCTACGAATACCGTGACCCTAAAGGAAAAATGCACACCGAGAGTAAAGTGAAAGGACTGACTCTCAATTATCGCACCAGTCGACTAGTAAACTTTGGTGTCTTGAAAGAAGCCTTGCAGTCTGGACAGGCTGGAAATTTTAAAGTGACCACCCACGAACCTCACAAGATTGTACGTTTACCCACACACCAAATTGTCAGTCGACCCTTGGAAAAAGTCTATCAAATCGTGTACCAGAAGCGAGTACGGCTTCCCAATCACTTCACTGTACCGTACGGACACGCTGGTATACAAAAATGGTTCCAAGACGATAGTCACCAACAAGAAGGATGACTTCGACACAGAAAGAATCGAGTGAGAGACCCACTGAGATTTCTAAGTTCAAACCATACCATTTTCCTGTCTTCTTGCCTGACTATTGTAATTGTGCCAGTCGATTGGAAACGTTTCAAAAATGGCCCACGGATATGGAAGGATTACCTACTGCGAATGTTTTAGCTAGAACAGGATTTGTCTCCTTGGGACCTGAGACTGGATTGGGATACGAAGTACGGTGTTTCAGTTATGGACTGAGGTTGAGTATGGATCGATGAATCTATAAAGATTCAGCTATTCTGGAACATACTCAATTGTCTCCACACTGTCCTTACCTTTCTATGGTCTTTCCACCCACTACACTACGGTTCAGGTATGACGGTACCTTAGAGAAAGTAGAACCGTTGTCCAGGAAGACAAAAAGGAAGACTTCCAAAACTAGGCATAAAAAGGAACGATGTACAATCTCGAGACTTCATTACGACTGGCATAAAAAAGGACAACGTCCAAGACCAATAGTTCACTGGGACTACCATTGCCAAGCGAGAAAGATGAATCCTTTTACACAGCAAGTATCAAGTAAGAGCAAACTCGAGTGCGATGCTGTGCCTTGCGATGGCAGGGATTCGCTGTGACTCAGTAATTTAGTACCACATCATCACGAGAACTTTGCTATAACTACACCTACCATGGAAAGTGATGATGGTGCTGTACGTGTCAAACCTGACGGATGTGAAAACGATGCCACTCGGTATCGTTTTTATGGTGGATATTATCCTCCACGCGAAACCCTGCGGATACCACCCTACGTATGTCATGCAAAACTGAGCAAAGTCCTAAGGATTTCATAGTACTTTCATCGAAATGAACCTGTGCAAGACGAATATTCGTTCCCTGTGCGTTTGCCTGAATACTGCGACTTTGAAAGTCGATTCCAAACCTTCCAAGGAAAATGGCCAAAATATCTTTGAGGACCTACCCCCGAAGAAATAGCAAGGGCCGGATTTTGCTACTTGGGTGAAGGGGATAAAGTCAAGTGCTTCAGTTGCGGTGTGTCACTTCACGAGTGGGAGAAGAAAGATTGTGCTTACCTGGAACATGCTCTATGGTCTCCTGATTATTACCACCTACCTTTAGTGGGACCTCGTCATTGAAGTGACATACCATGTCGTTCAAGAAACCAGCTTGGCTAGGAGTCAAACATTGGACAACACCTAGACAAGTATTTAAACCCTATATAAAAATAATATTCAACTATTACCAATCGAATTGCAAGAGAGGATCTACAAGGAAGTTTGGTTGGGGCTTGCCAGAGCAAATTCTCAATTTGTGACTGTACAACTTTTGTGTCGAGAAATTCACAAGAGGGAAGTGAAAAAAAATCAACACTTGTGTCAGATATCTATGGATCAAGGGTGCGTTCTTCAGATTATTCCGCTTTAGACAGTTTAAAACAGAAGATTGTATTACCATTCTTGACCGTTACCCTGAATGGTTGTGGCCAGAAATTGCTCACTTTGTTCGTCACTTTCGCTCTAGGATAAGTATTTGACTAACACATGGTTATGGATACTTTACAACTTTATGATTGCCTGTGGAGCTGAGAGAACGCATTTACCGAGAGTTCGTCAAAATACAAGTCAAACGCAAAGAACAATTTCATCCGTTACGTCACCGATGTTTAAACCACTGGTACCTAAATGCTATAAGAGGATTGATTCTGATGAAAGTGTTCCAGTGGTCAGGCATTGATCAACTACCCGTGGGCGAGAAGGATTGGTTTGTTACTGATTCTCTTTACTACAACGTAAACTTACTGCAACGAATTCTAGAAGAAGAGTTAAAGGGTTACCAAAATCTTTTACACAATGTAAACTTAGTTCAAGAGGACACTTCTGAACGGTGTGTGATGTGCAAGTTAGTGACTAAATATTTTGGATACGTAGACGGAATACGACCACTTCTGTGCAGAAAGTACACTTATTGCCTTCAACAAAAAGAGGTATAAAAACGTTCTACCATGCCACGACCTTTATCAGCCGTGATACAACAGATTCCGTGGAAGGAACTCAATGACACTATTCAGACAGTGGAGGATTACCATCGCATTTTGCGATAACTGTGTCTATTGAATTGGGGTCGACATGTGGTGTGTGTCTTAGTGACTTGCTTTCTGGGATTTCGTTTACCAGCCGATTCCTTGTGGACTCTTTACGAACAGTACTTACCACTCAATAAAACATGAAAGTGATCCCTTTAAATGTACTCGAGAGATTCATTCTGCTCAAAGTTTTGCGCTTTCATCTTGATACTTCTCGACCGCTACGGGAAAACAAGATTCGTCAACTTTTACGCACTGAAGATGTGTACGACGACGTGTGTGTAGCTTGTGACTTACACCCTCACAGGAAAGATGTACGTGACTGAAAAAGTTGGGGACTCGAGGCTTGGACTAAAGAAGTGGCACACTATGCCCAAGATTTGTAATCCTGACTTCAAACATTCAGTGATAAAAGTAACTTTTAAACCTGTGTTAGTGACAATACCAGAAGAAGAAAAACACTTCACAGAGGAAAACCACTATTCTCAGGACAGGGCTGTCATCGACATCCTCGAAAGGCCATTCCGGGAGGACACCTGCGTGACTGTGCCAAGGAATGTAGAGACTCTAAGAACATTACACACTGTCCCTTGGACACCACATTTTGATCACGAAACATGTTGTACAGAGACTTGTTTATATTCCACAATGATTGTTTTGATGTGTCTTTTACTCATGTACTTAACCATTTGGCTTGTATGTATTTTTGTCTTTCGTGTTGTTCACAATGAAAGATGACAATAAACGTGTCCTCAAAAAAGTATAAAAACTCTTGTCTTGTCTGTCTTCGTGTCAAAAGTGACACTCCTTACACTACTATGGCTACCTCTGTTGTCTCTGCTCTCTCTTCCTCCACTTTCAAAGTCATCGACGAACACTTAGATCGTGCCAGTTGGGAGGCCTTGTATCGTCGGCATCCCTTTAACATGCTCATTGCTGGACCCAGCGGTTCAGGAAAAAGCGAATTTGTCAAACGTTTGATCGAACATAAACATCATTTGATCGATCGTCCACCACAACGGATCGTGTGGTGTTACAAAGAGTGGCAACCGGCGTACAGCCTTCTGCGAGAAAGCCAAGGCGATTCCATCGTCTTTGTGGAAGGCATTCCTGGGGAAGACGACGGGATCGTGTCTGACCCCAGTCAAACCCATCTTGTCATCTTCGACGACATGTTAGGAGAAGACGAAGAAGAAATTAAACTCTGGTTTACGCGCAAAGGGCATCATCGTAATGCTAGTGTCATTTACATCACCCAAAATTTTTTTCAACAAAGTAAAGCCCATCGCACAATCAGTCTCAATGCTCATTACGTGGTCTTGTTTAAAAGCCCTAGAGATAAATCGCAAGTGCAAGTCTTAGCCAAAACAGTTAGGAACACCTTGGCTGACTCATGCGTACGAAGATGCCACTCAAACCCCACACGCCTATTTACTTGTGGATTTAAAACCCACTACCCCCGATTATTTGCGATTTCGTACCCATCTGTTTCATCACTGGTGCCAAGACGGAGGGCCTGTCGTGTACAACAGCCACCCAAAAAATCTGTAAAACCCTCGGTCACTTTGGCTCTATCTCACACAGCGTCAACATGACATCCCTTCAGTCCCATCTTCTCATCAAATTGATTCGTGCCTTGTACGGCATCAGTCGCGAAAAAAAATCCACAAATACGTGCTCGTGTCTTAGAAGCCAGTCTCAAAGAAGTCTTACGATGATTTATGGTGACAGCACGTCAATTACTGCAAGGCATCATTCACATTCCACATCAAACCAAACACTTTTTGACAGAAGCAAAGTAGCCTTGACCCAACTGGCCGATCCTCGCATCGACACTCAAGCCAAAAAGCAAATCATTTTGAAACCTGGAGGTAGCGGTTCGCTAAGAGGTGTCATCATTCGCTCCCTCTTAAAATGGGATCCCAATGCTCCCCAAGAAAAAAGCCACTCCCCAACGTACCCAGAAGAAAAAGAGCAACGGTGTCAAGACCAGGTCACAGCCTCAGAAAAAGAAAAAGAAAAGCCCGCTGAAAACAGCTTCTACCCGCAAGAGAGCGTCTCCAAAAACGTCTCCTCCAGCGGTGACACCTTCTTCCTCTTTAGCGGCAGTGGCCTCTGCTCACAAAGTACCTGCCACCAAAATCAAAGTCCAGGAGAGATCTGGCGTGTTACAGAGTTTACTGGATTTATCCAAGCAGGAACTGTCCTGATTTAGTCCGTTGCGAACTTCTCCACGACGTGTGTTGCCTGTATTCAAGTTGATACGACGTAAAGACAATCAGTGGCGACGCATTCCAGTATAAAAAAGACCTGAGTCAAACGATGGGATCAGTGCTGCTGCACGCCCAAAGATGCCCCCTCAAAGAAGTGCACACCGTCACCGTTCTTCTGTCCAGAAAGGAAAAGGAAAAAGAAAAGGACAGTCACGTCATCCGAAAAAACGCATTGCCAAGCATCGACGTCACGCTCTGAAAAGACACACTCGTTCAAAGAAAAAGAGAAGCCACCAAAGGGGAGGTTTCTTTGGCCTTTTATTTCAAATGGATAAGTTAGTAGATAATTTTGCCACAGAGTTAAAGGACAAGCTCCAAAAGAAACAATAAAAGGACGCATGTCGAGTCATGAACTTCAGTGTATTTTGTGCACCAAAAGATGTTCCCTCATCGTCGTTCTCCTGTCCAGAAAGGAAAAACAAAAAGACAGTCTTGTCATCCGAAAAAAAAGCTTAGTCAAATATCGACGTCACCCCCAGAAAAGACACACTCGTCCAAAGAAAAAGAGGAGCCACCAAAGAGGAGGTTTCTTTGGTGATTTTGGAAAACACATCGTCACCTTTATCACGAAGCGATACTCAAAAAAAGGATAAAAGGCTGTGTGCCAAGCGATCGACGTTAGTGTATTTTTGGTGTGTGCCCTGGAACCAACAAACCAACTAACAAAGATATCACCCCCCAAAAGACATCCTTCTTCTTCTCCCAAAGGAAAGAAAATAAAGAACTGCCTCCTCGTTTAGTCATACATTGGGATATGTTGTCTGTCCTGTCCAAAGCTTCTCCACCCATGCGAAAACAGCTCATTCAAACCGCCTCCAAAGACGTCATCGATACCGTGAGCGAATGTTGTCGGAATGTCTTGAAAGGAACGATACCTTTGTCTAAACATCCGAAAAAATGCTTAGCCAAACATCGACACGTTCTTCGCCAAATGGTCAAAAAGAAAATACCTATTAGTCAAAAGAAAAAGATGTTGGTGCAACGCGGAGGAATTTTCCCCTGTTAGGACTTCTTACCAATGTCATAGCGAGACCTATGTTGGGTATGTTGGGAAGAGTTTAACCCGCCCTAGCTCCACCATAGCTCCAAGATCAAAGGGACCTCTAGAGTCCAAAAACTCTCAGACGTGACGCTTCAAATCCAATGGAAGGACGAAAACTGACTTTAGTACCTTACAAACGATGGATGAAATACCATCGTTGGCAAGAACAACGGACCCCGCGTTTACCTCCCAATCCTCATTTGACCGAGATGTTCCAGTTACAACACGAATTGCAATCGTTGATGGATCGCAGCGATTTGTCCGAAACGGAAAAATCTCAACGATACGGACAACTGTTGCAACGACTGCAACTCTTTCACCAGAAAGCTTTAGACGAAACAGCTCAGCCCACTCTGAAAGATTTTAAGACCTTGATGAAAAGTCCATCACCACCACTACTAGCCCCAGTGATCAAGACAGAAAAAGAGGAAGAGTTTCAAACTCCACCAGAAAAGTGCGCAAGTTAACAACACCATCAACATCCAGAACTGGTTGGATTAAAAAGATCATGGCCACCCCTTCTTCGAGAGAAGTTAAAAAGAAAGCAGAGAAACCAGAAGTAAAACAAGAACTGATTACCCCTGTTCAGACATCTTCCTCCTCGACACCTATCGCTCGTCGGACACGCAAAGCATTACAAACCAAGAAAATAACACACGATGAAAAGAGTAGCATCAGTGAAGAGTGGATCACTTATTAAAATATGGAGAAGGTGTTAGCCAGCATTTACTACGATCCATCCCATCCTGCCGGTTACGGAGGAGTTCAGAAATTGTATCGTGCTGCCAAAACAAGACTGAAAAGTGTCAGTTTACCTCAAGTGTAACGATGTTACAAGAACAAGCCATGTACACCTTACACAAACCCATTCGACGAAAATTTTCCAGAAGTCGCACCCAAGTGGAAGGCATCGATCATCAATGGCAAGCTGATTTAGCCGATGTCTCTCATTTGGCCACCTACAATCGTGGCTACAAATATTTGTTTTGTGTCATCGACGCCTTTTCCAAATTTGCCTGGGTTGTGCCATTGACTTCCAAATCGAGCAGTGAGTTAGTGCGAGCCCTCAAACTGGTGTTGAAACAAAGCGGTCGTCACCCTCTTCGATGGCAAACCGACAAAGGCACCGAATTTCTGAACCAAGCTTTCCAAAAAGAATTAAAAAAACGTGACATTCATTTTTTCACCACCGAGAATCCCGAAACCAAAGCCAGCATCGTGGAACGTTTTCAACGTACCTTGAAAGAACGCATGTGGAAATAATTTACGCATCAACACACTCTCAAGTACATCGACGTCTTACTGCACCTCGTCCAATCGTACAACCAATTTTACCATCGGAGCATTGGACCTGCCCCCCAAGAAGTGACTCCCGACAACGAAGTGACCGTCTTCGAGCGCCTGTTTGGTACGTCCCCGACGGTGACTGTCCCCAAGAAAGGTGGAATGTTGGCATCAGGAGATTGGGTGCGCATTGGCAAAACCAAACGCACTTTCGACAAAGGTTACTTACCCAACTGGACCACCGAATTGTTTCTTGTCACTGGACGATTGCGTGGTCGTTATCCTCCCGTCTATAAATTGGTAGACATGAACGGGGAAGTGTTAAAAGGAACGTTTTACTTACCCGAGTTACAACGTGTGACCAAAAACAGAAGACGAAGTGTACGAGATAGAAAGCATTCTCGATCGAAGAACACGAAAAGTGGGAAAACGACGTGTCAAAGAAGTCAAAGTTCATTGGAAAGGATATCCGTCAAGTTTTGACTCTTGGATCGTCGCTTCGCAAATCATCGACTATAAAAAGAACTGACCATCATGCCTTTCAACACAGTCTCAATCGCTACCACTACAGCAGCGACCACTCCTTCGCCCACTTCTTCTCTGCAAGATCTACAAAAGCAACCCTTGTGGATGTGGTGTGGAGAACGTGTGCCTAAAACGCAAATCGTCTTTTTCTGTCAAATCTTTGTTGTGTATTGTGTCATCGGTGCTACCATTGCCAATCTGAGTTTGCAACAAGGAGACAAACAATTGTGGACCATTTTACTTAGCAGCTGCATCAGTTATCTTCTTCCCAATCCGTCCCTGAAATACTCTTCTAACGGGAACAACAACAACGGGAGCCTTGCGTCTAACGTCAGTCACTCTCCCAACAGTCACCCTAACCTTCACAACAATCCTCTGTTAGACACTCCTCTGACTTCCAGCGACCCCTCGGACACTAGAACTCTGGAATTATGAATAACCAATTTTATTTAACGTTACCCAGTGACAGTTCCATGGAGGTATTTCCCAATAGCACTTTGTGCTGTTTCACGGCCAGATTACCTCAGGCCATCCAATTGGATCACGAAGCCCATTGGGAAGTGGCTTTGGTGGAAATGATTCACCCTACACAAATCAAAAACATCATTGAAAATCAAAACACTTTTACAGTAGAAGTTCATGACCCGCAAGTGCAGCAAGCCTTGGATGAACGCGCCATTACAGCTGACTTTATGAAAACACAAGACCCCAAAAATAATCGCTTCACCTATATATTGAAAATTAATGCGGGCTATTATTTTAGTGGTCAACATTTGGTGAACGTGATTGCTGACAGGTTCAGTTTCGTGTTTGGTAAAGCCTTGGAGAAAGCCAGAAGAAGTGTCACAATCGAGTACCACAAAATATCTCGTCGCCTACTGATCAAATTTTCAGAGGACAAAGTATTGGCCATTACATTTTGTCCTGAATTGTATGACATTTTGGGTGGAGACCTCAGGATGATCAGGATTCAAAACGAAATACCAGCTGTGACTGGCAACTTGGATTTTGCGAAATGTTTTCGATTCCCTATAGAAATGAACCAAGGACTGAATCTGATGTTTGTGTACTCCGATGTGGTGGAGTACAACGTGGTGGGACGCACCTTCCTTGCCGTTACTGCGTGTCATTCCTTTCAAAGTGGATTCTGCCACGGCCGCTGACGAGGAAGGTTGAAACACCTATCACGTTCACCGCGAATTTGTACATCCTCACTATTTGCCAGTCAGTAAGTCGTATTTCGACACTGTCAACATTGCTATAAAAGGAGATCTGGGACAAAATATTCCATTCACCAAATGGAAAGTCACAGTGAAACTCCATTTTCGAAAACGAGTACTCTAACCTCTTGTCAGTCATGTATCCTGTGTACCAAGGAGTCGCTCAACAACGAGGACATGGTTTAGGAGATATGCTAAAATCATCCTTTCGTTCGGTGGCGCCGGTTTTGAAAAAGATGGTGACACGGGGATTGCATGCCTTAAAAGATAACGCATTGACGCACGGCAAAGAATTTCTCCTCAACGTCTTCATTGACAAGCAAAACCCCAAAGAAGCTTTCTTGAGAGCAGGCAAAAATGTTTTGCTTCAAACGGGCAAAGACATTTTGGGTCGACCAGAAACTCCTATAAATGTTCCAGACGCTGCCGAGTTAGTCATTCCTGCTTCCCTCGAGCCACAGCAAGGACAAGGCAGAAAAAGATGACGAAGACACCCCTTCATAGGACTTCACACACTCAGAGCTAGAAAGACTAAGAAAAGAAAAACTGCCCGAGACTTAGACGTTTCTGATTATTAAAAAATTACAGAGAGAAAATGATGTACCGAGAGTCTTGCTCCTGTTCCAAGTCGGAACTGGATCTGTTTGCCATGCCACCAACCATGATGACAATGCAAGAATCCCAATGGGTCGAATTTCATCCCGTTTCCTCTTTGACGGATTCAGCTCCCATCGAGTTTGAAATCAAAGGACAGCCCGAAGATTACATCGATCTGAATAGCAGTTACTTGTATCTGAAACTGAAAGTGATCAAAGCAGACAACACCAATCCTGGAGCCGATGCTAGAGTAGCTCCCGTTAACAATTTCATGCATTCCTTGTTCAGCGAAGTGGATTTGTACTTGAATAACAAACTTGGCAGCAGTAGCATGGATACTTACCCTTACCAAGCGTACCTGGAAAATCTCTTGACGTACGGAAAAGAGGCCAAGAATACTCATCTGGATGCTTGAGTGGTTTGGAAACCTGACACCGCAGGTGAGGACACGTTTAACGACACAGCCCTGACAGATGATGACAATCCTCACAATGTGGGCTTTAACGGCCGTCGAAGGAAAATCCTACAAGGACGTAGTTTAGAACTGATGGATCGTTTGCATTTGGACATGTGGTTGCAAGACAAGTATTTTCTGAACGGAGTGAATATTCGCCTGAGATTGAATCGTAGCAGTACGTCTTTCCATTTGATGGCTCATGCTAACGAGTACAAAACCATCATCCAAGAAGCCAGACTTTACGTGCGTCGCGTAGAAGTGTTACCTAAAGCGGGAAGCGACATCAGTCACACATTGAGCAGAACAACCGCTAAATATCCGATACGACGTGTAGAAGTGAAAAATGTCACCATTGCTGCTGGACTCCGATCCAAGATCGAAGATCATCTGTTCCAAGGACAGTTACCCAAACGTTTAATCGTTGGTATCGTCAGCAATGCAGCCCTCAACGGAACCCACGATCAAAATCCTTTCCAGTTTAAGCACTACAGAGTGTCCAAGATCGAAGTCAGTCGCGATGGCAAAACCTTGTGTACTAGACCATTCGAACCTAACTTTAACCTGACGAATTACTTGAGATCGTACTTGTCCCTGTACGAAGCTACCGTACAGCTAGGAACCAACACCAGCCACGGCATTTCATACGAAGATTATACAGGAGGTTACACTTTGTGGAAATTTGATTTCACTCCAGACCAAGGCAGCGACGAGGGACATTTCCACCCTGAAAAATCAGGTCAACTGCGTGTGGAACTTCAGTTTGCAGATGCTCTCACCGAGACGGTGAACGTCATCCTGTATGCCGAATTCGATAATACCATAGAAATCAACAGTTTGAGAGAAGTCATTCTAGATTATTAGAAACTATGGAAGAATCTTATCCCTCTTTGAACAGTAGAGAATCTATGGAAATGGAATGGGAGGATGCCGTAAAAGCAGAACCCCAAGACAAAGACGAAGAGAACATATTGGTCAAGTCCAGATGGCCAAAACAAGAACAACATTTATTGTCCTGTTTTGCCAAACACCTGTCGGATAAAATTACGGAATTGACCAAGAACTATTGCTATGGATGTCAAAACGATCATCCCAGTCAAATTCAACACGATAAATGTCTGATGATGAGCCAAGAAGAAAAATTGGACGAGTATCTGGACGAGGCTTGGAGTCTCATCTCGGAAGAAGCAGTGTTGCATGAGTGGTATAAAGGCTTGCGTGATCATTCCTGTCTTCCACTGACTACTCTAGAGATCTATCGCATCGAAGCTCTCTTAGCTCAGTTGGGAGACAAGGCGAAGAAACGGTTACCTGACAGAGATTTTCAAGCAAAAAGTCAGAATTGAATTGATGACTTATCATTACCTGTGAAAAAAAAAACAAAACAAGAAGAAAAAAATGGATACCTGGGAACTTTATTACCTTTTGAACAACAGTTCGTACACTGCTTCTTGGAATCCTGTAGTGTGTGCTAAAGATGAACTACCTCATCGCAAACCTCAAGACCATCAAGCTTATGTCATCAACACGGACGACAGTCATCTCCCAGGAACCCACTGGGTGACTGTCTACTTTCCAAAAGAGGATTGTGTGGAGTATTTTGATTCTTATGGATTACCCCCTTTGGAAGACGACATCATCGACTTTATGAGAAGAAATGCTCAGACGACACGATTCAATAATGTGAAATTACAAGGCACAGATTCCATGGTGTGTGGACAATATTGTATGTATGTTCTTCATCAACGCAGTCTGGGATATTCTTTAGAGCATTTAGTGACTTATTTTGATCGTAACTCTTCTAGAAACGATGAGAAAGTAGATAGATGGTTTTGTGACCGTTATGGCTATCTTTTGTCTTTAACTACAAAACGTAGTGTACATCAATGGCCTCATGACTTCAATCAGTGGAAATCTCACATGATTTCACAACGTTGTCAACCTTGTCAAAAATAATTTGTTTGATGTTATTGTTAATTGTTAGTGGTTTGTTGAATAAAAATGTTGTGTTTTGAAAAAAAAAAATGTGTCTGTCGTTTGTTTTCAAAAAAATCACTGTGAATATATGCTCTCTGACTTCTCTCTATCCCTGACCATGTCATGAGCTATCATAACGTTCCGACCCAACCAAAACCCAGTAGGGATGTTTTCTATCGCGTCCGCGTTTGTACCATATAAAGCAGGTCGGTCTCCAGTCTGGCCATCCATGGTTGACTCGTCTACCTATGAACATGCCTTCCAGACTAGCTAAGCTGAACGAAGCTTATGTCAATTTACATCATGTCAGGCTAAACCTGATACCGAAGCCTGATGAAATAGAGAATGTCAGGATGCTATCAATAGCCCAAGACCTGGTAGAAAAGGTCTTCAGAGAGGAAATCAAGAAAGAACAAGAAGAATGGACAGAGAAGTACAGACTTCAGAAGCAGAGAGAACAACAGCAGCAACATCAGCAGGAACCAGACAGAGGTTTTGTTGACTGCCGTATGGACACCCAAAGAGTTCTCCTTCTCTTTCCGCAGAAGCAGGCCGTATCGTGTAAGAAAGCCTGCTGCCAGACGAGGAGGCAATCTTAGACAGTAAAAAGATTGCCATCACTCCCCGTCCACAAAAACTTCCCTTTTCAGGGCTACCCCAATACTCTCGAAAAGACATACTCATTCAAATTGAAAAACAATATTTGTGTCTTTGTATGTTAAAAAAATAGAAGTGTGTCTATAAGCACTTCGTTTCTCTGTCTTATCTGATAGTGTATGTCTGTGTTTGTAAGTAAAAAAGTTAACGTGAGTGTTTCTTTTAGGTCCGCACGTTTGATGTGATGGTTAGATTTTGGTGTCAGGGGATGTTTTCCTTCACGTCCTTGTTCCACGAATATAAAGCCAAGTGCACGTCAGTCTGGCTACCCGTCGTTCACTCATCAAATAAAAGGCGATGAGCAGACTCACAAAACTGTTAGAACTTCAAATGCACCTGGAGTATGCCAGACGTCTCCTGGACGAACTGGCTATGGAGGCCATAGCGGAGGAAGCAAGGATAGAAGAGGAAGAAAGAAGAGGAGAAGGAAATGAAGAGAGGGGTCTTACCTCACCTCATCATGAGACCTGTGTGTGAGGTCAAGCCTGAGGTGAGGACACCAACGCTTCCACAACCACCACAACGACAGCCACAGCCACAACCACAACCAAGAGTCGCTGTCCCCCAGACAGAAAACTGGGAGCAGGACGCTTTGGAAGAATTGGAGAGACAGCGACAAGAATGGGATCCGCAGAGACCTCATCATCCCCGGGTCTTGCACAGGATAAGACTGAGGGAACAAGTCTTCAGAATCCCTCAAAGTGAAAACTGGGATGATGAGGCCACTCAAGCCCCGTCTGCGCTCCCATGAACAACAGTCAATTGGGAGAATGATTGGAGTCAACGTTGCGTGTGTGGGGTCAGACCTGGGAGATGTAATCATTAAACAGGTGCAAATGGAGTTCAAAAACAAAACAGCCTTTCTCAGGGCTAACCAGATCTCTAGAAAAGAGACACTATTCAAGTTGCCAATTTGTACGAATCTAGAGAAGTATGATTATAAACACTATCTCGTTTACAGAAGTGTGTGTGTGTGTGTGTGTGTGTGTGTGTGTGTGTGTGTGTGTGTGTGTGTGTGTGTGTGTGTGTGTGTGTTTTGCGTTCGCCTTCGTTTGTGAGGATAGTATATATGGTGTGTTTTATGCTTTCGCGTACGTTTGTGTGGATAGTATATAATATGTGAAGTGAGTGTAAAGGATACTTTCGTTCACGTCCGTGCTTGAAGTATATAAAATATAGCGTTCGTCATTCGCGCCATTCTACACAGAATAAAACGTGGATCTATTTAACCAACTCAGAGACAGTTTGTACTGGATAATGGATGGAGCCTACGTGCAGGATAGGTTTGAAAATGAATGGAGGTTCCCAGGTAGCCTAGACTTTGTGAACAGACTGAAAGTAGCAGGTTATCAATTGCAAGGGATAATACTGGAGGAAGCGGATAAGTTGAGAGGTTTCAACTATCCTAAATATGTAAGAGTAGGAACCTTGAAGCAGGTTCTAGATATTGTCATAGAAGTAAGATGTTTTTTGGAAGGCATATTCCATTCAACCGAGTGGCCTTCCGTAATAAAAGGCTTAGAGAAATTAAAGAAAGGAGAAGACATTATTAAAAAGGTACTGGAGGAAGAGGTAAAGAAGATTAAAGAGACCTGGGCAAGAGAGAGGAAAGAGAAAGAAAACCGAAAGAAGAAAGAAGACTTTGAGAAATTAAACAACAATTGGATAAAGGTACAAGAAAAGTTTAGATCAATGGGACATCCTAACTGGATGCCAGACGAAGTAAAGAGTAAGAAGAAAGGAATCATTCAAAAAGTAAGGAGCTGGTGGAAAAAGTGGAGAAGATAGAAAAAGAAGAATCCAAAGGCCCTTTTCAGGGTCACTCATTTGCCTCGAAAAGATATTTATTCTCACTTTGCCTAAAAATATTTACTATCCACAGACACGAACACAAATGCATAAAACATACTATACTATCCACTGACACGAACGCTAATGCATAAAACTTTGTATAGAAAATGAAACAGGTGGCATGACGTCACGGTACTTGCTACATTGTTGCCAGTGTCGAGTACCGTGACGTCATCCCACCTGTTCCATACCTCTTGTCTCTATAAAAAATTCCCATTGTCCCTATACGACCTTGGCTGTGCCATTTGTCCCCATAGTACAAAATAGGGTCCCGTAATGCTAATTCCCATTGTCCCTACGGTATCCCCTATTACTACTAAGAGACCTGGACAAAAGAGAGAAAGGAGAAGGAAAACAGAAAGAAAAAAGAGGACTTTGATAGACTCAATCAAAACTGGATGAAGGTACAGGAAAAATTAGATCTGACTGGATGCCAGAGAAGGAAAAGAAGAAGAAAAAAAGGAATCATAGAGAAAGTGAGGAGCTGGTAGAAGAACTGGAGAAAATAGAAGAAAAAGAACCCAAAGACCCTTTTCAGGGCCACTTCACTGTCTCGAAAAGATTTATTCTTTATTGCCCTATTTGTGTGTCTTTGCTTGTTTGTCTATGATTAAGGTCAGCCACTTGCAACATTGTTGCCAGTGTCCAGTACTGTGACGTCACCCCACCTGTTCCATTCCTATTGTCCCTAGACAGACCCAATATTTTTTGTCCCTATACAGTCCCAATATTCCCCATGTCAAATTCCCATATTTCCCTATATTGTCCCAGGCTGTTTTTCCTTCTTTGTACTCATATGCCCTAAAGTATCCCCATTAACTACTGACGTGTTTTTGTCTTTTTCATGTTGTTGTTATTTAATCCTAAATTTTTTCGAAAGTTGGACTTGACCCGAATATGTTTCACAAGATTCCATTTCGCCATGACACATGTCAAACATGTAATTAAATGTTCATAAACGTATTATATTCGCCATTAATTTGTGACAGATACAAACTTTTAGAAGCAAAAATAAATAAATTCTGAACTATTTTGACAAGAATAATGAAAACACGCTGTCATTACTATCATTACAGTCGTAACAAGATATCTTAGAAATTTCCGTACAGCGGATACTACCGACTTAACGGTACAGAGAAAAAGTCGCGCTGTAGGCAACACCGGGGAAGAAAAAAAAAAAAAAAAACATACCTCGGTAAACTGGTATACAGGTAATTATGCGCTACTCTAGTATACAGAAACAAGAACATTGCAGATCACATTAGGTTTGGGTCTCATAATAACTCAATTTTAGATTTTATAAATCTTCAAAATATCATTCAATAGCTTCTGAACTTTAAGAAATGATTTGTATAATGGTAGTTGCTTCCTGAAATTCCGAGAAAATGAACTTTAGTGAGATATCGCCTTGATTTTATCAAATTTTGCGGACTTACGTTAAACCGGCATTATTTGAGAACCTTATAAATAAATGGTAAACAGAACTCACTTTTACAGTAATAATTAACAAGATTAAATTGTATTAAGTGTCTGCAAAACATTTGTGTAGATAATCTTTCCAAGTCTGCATTTTAGCTTTAGCTGAAGTCCACGTCCGAATGAACTGATCTGTATTTAGATGTATCGATTGTCTGCACTTCCGGTGAATTTTACCGCAGAGGTTGAATTGGAAAAACTCTTTTGTACGTATTATTATCGAGTTTTAGATATCAGTTAGAAATATTTTGGTTGTCTGTGTATGATCATCTATTTTCCATATGAAACTATTCTCTAAGGAAGTCCTTTTTAGAGCAAAGTGTTATAGTGTGTTTGTTCTCGAATTGTGGGAGAAGTGTGGGTGGGTCGTTCTGTGCTGTCACGGAAGCTGGTTGGGTATATTTTTGCACTCGAGTGTATCTTTAAAGGGTCCACAGCCTAAGTTATAACACTGAGAGCACACGCATACATGTTTAGGTTAAACCATATTTATTTGAGAATCTTTGTCTTACAAACATGATTTTTTAACGCAGGTTTTGGCAGTAGCTGAATGTGACTGTTGCCAAGTTTAAATATAGACCGTGCCCAAGTATCAAGCACGTAATAGGCAATCTGAAGTAACTTTTGTGGCTCAAGAGAAACCGGAAAATAATTATTATATTATTCCTACAGGAAGAAAATTAAGGTTCAGCAGGTTGTAATATACCTTCATGAATCACATTTATTAAGTCTCATTGGCGGGTCTCACTAAACACCCCAAGACATCCCAGGACACCCCAAGACACCCCAAGACTCCCCAAGAACACCTTAAACTTTACATAATACCTACTTTAAATTTCAACAACAGCAACAAAATACAAACAAACAAACAAACAAAAACTGTGAATATTTAGCGATTTTGTTTTGTGTAACAGGAAAAGTAGTGAGGTCAGGAGTTGCCAAGGGAAATAACTCCCGTTTAGACAAAGAGTGTTCGGGTACAGTAACGAGAATATTTATCAACATTTATCAATAAGTAGCAATACCACAAATAAGTCGTTAAATAAGTTAAACAAAATGGCAAATTTATTGTATATAAAATTATTAGTTTATCTCATAAACAAAAATCCTTTCCTTTATTTTGTCAATTATTAGCATAGAGCATAAACAATTCAATTATTCATTTGTTAGTATGTGTTTAGCATTTATTGGTCCTCTTATTGACATGCCTTCTTCGCTGACCAGGTTTTCGTGCAGTTCCTCTTGCCTTATTAATTAGGGTATATTTTCCATCTTGTGATTTGATGTACTTTGATTTTTCCTTACGTTTAATGTCCATGAGGAACTTTGAAAAATATCTGTGTCTTATGCTTTTCGGATTTGCACCTCCAGACGCTGTCGTGTATATGGTAAATGTGTTCTTCTTTTGTTAACTGATAATTCCCGCTGTCATGAAGAGCGCTTCTATAATCCATGAAATGGAGCTGTGTCACGCTGAAAAGTTTATGTATTAGATCTTGCGCGTGTTTTGGTTTCCAATCAACAGAGTTTTAGAATGTTATTGATGGACTCTGCATTGTTATTAGTCCAATTCACACATTCAATACGTCTGCGGCTAGGTTCGAAAACGCATTTCTGTAGTCTTGGTTTCAAGTTGTGGTAAAGTATGGTGCAAGTGTCGGATGCTGTTCGTTGATGATTGTTTCCAGATGTTCTGATCGGCTTTCAAAATCGATTGTAGTATTTGGATCTGTGATGCCACCGGTACGAAATATTTGGGCTATTATTATATCACGTTCACCCTTTTCCACCCCAATTTTATTTTGAAGGTAGTGCCTCACAATATCCTTCAGATGTTTAGTTTCTCATCATCACTTCCAAATTCCATTTTTTCCGACACTGGTACTTCCACGGACTCAATATCTCTATCTAACACTGTAGCAATATGCTCCAGAAAGCTCTTGTGTAAGTTCTGTAAGAAGCGACTTTGTGCAGAAGGACAGGGCCAATAAAAATCGGATGTTCATTTGTACTGTTTCGGACAAATCTTTGATTTTTGTATACCAATGTGGTTACATAAAAGTTTCCAAGATTAAATGTTATGTCTATATCTACTGGTTGTTTATTACCATACGTCAAGAAGTGTTGTAGGTCAGTAATTTGGTCTTGTGTATCGCAAATGATGGATGGTACCTGCTCTTTGTTGTGTATTATTGTTTGCACAAACGGATGTTCATTTATCATTCCAAGGACTTCTAACATATCGTCGGCGATGTTGGCTTGGTTACATCGTTTGTTTGCTGGCTTCCTCTTTTCATTGTACTTGACGTTATTTATTACTCTAGTGTCACGAGCGCCAGTCAATGAATCATCTTTCTTCAATTCACGATATATGTCTCTCGGTATCTGTTCCTTCATCCTTTCTTTTATTTTGTCAAATGTCCTCAGATGAGTTCTTACGAAATGTTTTTCTCCTTGCCTATTACCATGTGATGCTGAGAGTGGTTGATGTTTGCCTTGGTATTCATATACAGCGACGCTGCTGATGCTGGAGTCATTCTTTTTGACAAAATAAAACACTCTTTTCTTAAAATCAGGGTCACTTTTTAAGTGCAGCATAATATCTGCTCAAAATAACTACATTGTCATCATCGGGTTGAGGATACAATTCTTCCAAAGTTACTTGGCCCTTTACTCTACGTTTAATGCAGTATTTGTTATTCTTAACTTCTACATTTCTAAGGTATCCATTTTCAATGACAAAAGTTGATTTGACGGTATTACCTTTTGAAAAGTCCCAAATCCCACAGTCGTCGAAAAATTCACATTTTTCCCTGCAATTATCCTGTCAATGTTCCTGCTGTCCTCAGCCAATACGAAGCAGTTTGATTTGTCTCCTGCAGGAACGTCTGTATGTACGTGTTCCTTTTTAACGATTAAATGGTAAGCTTCATCAGATGAATGCCATTTGCCTGAAGGTAATGGTCGGACATTATCGGGACAAGGTAAAAGGTTTTCATCTGTAGTATTATGTAAAACCATATGTGTATCACTTCCATTTTCTTCAATCACGAAGTTGTGATAACTGGAGATTTCAGATTTTCTTGTTGGTTGGTTAACTGCATTTTTTTCGCCTGATGTGTGCAAAAAGGATTCAGTGTTATTATGATCATATAGATTGGATTTGCTGATATTTGTGACCATGAATTCGAGGCCCATGTTATCTTTTATTAGGAATGTCTCCTTCCATTTCCGATTGGTAACTAGCGTGCTTATATCATTTGGCTTGAAGTGTTCAGTATTTTTAACCAGATCTTCATTGGTACTATGCCTGAACACTGGGACAAAATGGTTTGCTGTCCATGTTGGCTGTTGGCCCGGCTCCATTCTACTCCATAATATTGCAAGGGTTCTTTGTTAGCATCGGGCGAGAAGAGTTTCGTCAGTACCTCAGGCGCCTTGTCAATCGGTCCATTCATTGCAGGATATAGTGTCTGTATTGGCAACCCAATTACTGTAGATAGCGCCATAACTGTCCATATTGAGGAATATTCGCCATCAGTGCTTCAAATGAAGGTGAGTAGTCCATAACTTGGTCGAAATTATGTCTCGACATGTCGGAATTGAGTGACATTTATATGGATGATCTTAGCCGAAGTTCCGTCGATGAATTTTCACCACCTGTAAGCGCGATCGATGCAGCATTGAAAAGACAAATGCCATTTCCTGTGGTCATTAATGGGATGCCGATCCCAATAGGTGACAAAATAATACAGTTGTTTTATGTCAGAGTTCTTTGGTCTAAGTCAAATACCTTACTAAGTTTTAGGTTCATTAGATGAAAGTCAATAAATACATTTAATGTTAAGTGGACCTTATTATTCTTCTTTTTATATTTATTTTCTTGAGCACATGAATTTGCAAATTTTAAGACATCTCGAAGGCTTATGGATGCTCCTTTTAAAAATGATCACTGTCAACCATCCCACCCCCACCCCCAAGGGCCAACAGTCTCAGTCAAGTTTATATATATATATATATGTATATATATATACATACAGTCCTACCCGCTTATGTCGACATCCTCGGGCCCGAGGAATATTGTCGACATAGGCAGATGTTGAGATAAGTGGGGGGGGGGGGCTGAATAAAAGATATAAGTTAAATTTGTCAGTAAGGGGTGACCTGTCATCAGTGAGTAGCATTTACACTTTGAGAAAATAAACAATGGAAATTGAGTACATGAAGATAAAACCAGTGTGAAATACACTTGTATATTGACAAATTACATTTTGGTTACCTTTGTGTAATAAAATCCACAATAAAATAATCCATCGGTCACATCCCGATATGAAAAACATTCACTACAATATCCAATGTCGGAATTAGCACATGGTTGCATAGTTGTTATTTACATGCTTCAAGTACATGTACTTAAATTGGCCTAGATTTTGGTCAGTCTGTTCCCGTCTTATTGAGGCTACCAAGGGGATGGGGCTATTCACAGGGAAATGAAAACCTGTCAACAAGTTTGTTTAAACAGTACATTATTTAGTTACAGAAGTCATCGTGAAAAGTACATAAAAGCGAACAAGAGATATGCGGCTGATATGATTAATGAAGGCATAATATTGTATACATTGACACATGCTAATGAGGTATTAAAAGAAAATGATTCTTACAATACAATATTGTTTTAATCACCGATCACTTTGGAAAATGCAAGAATTGATCAGATTTCATTGCTTTTATTTAAGTCGCCGCGAGAGGCCAACTTTATAGGACCAAACAAAAGCCTGGTTTTTTTATTTGACCATGACATTAAAGCCTGGCGGCAAGATCAATTAATTGTTGAATAAAATATACAGGACGGAACTGGCCGCTTGCCGACATAAATAATTAGGCATGAAAATTAGCCTGGCGGCAAGATCAACTAATTATTGAACAAAGTATGGGTCGGAACTTGCAGGTGGTCGACATAAATGATTAGGCAGGAGAATTAAAGTCTGGTGGCAAGATCAACTAATTGTTGACAAAGTATGGGTCGGAACTGGCAGCTTGTCGACATAAATGATTAGAAAACAAAGGATTTGTTCAAGCTGGGACCAAGGGCTTCTGTCGACATGTACGTTTATTTTTTTTATCTCAACGTCGACATAAGCATGACAGTTTTGGTAGTAGTAGCAGTAGACCAAGGGACCGGGACTTTGCTTTTTTGTCGAAATAGGCGGCTTGTCGACATAAGTGAGGTCGATATAAGTGGGTAGGACTGTATATATATATATATATATATATATATATATATATATATATATATATATATTGGGGTGGAAACTTTTTGGTAGCTGTGGGCTAATACATTATTATTTATTCCATTATTTTATTAATTAAAAAAGTATTTCACAACCTAGAAGTCTACTAATTAAAGTGTAAGAAAATGGTAATTTTGGCCTTTAACACGTGAATATTAGAGTATACAAATAAATATTTATCCAATACTAATGCTTGATTAATTGAATGAACACATATTATGTACACTGTTATACATTAGTGTGTTTAAATGATGTGACATTATTAGATTAACTTTCAATGGAACATATGGATGATTTAAGTGTATTTGAATGAAACGACATGTTTGTTTGTGAGTTACTGTTGATAATTAATTGTCTTTGTGACTGTACCAATCATTAAATGACCTACTTATTCAAACAGTTTCATGGGCACCTGCAGCATGGGTCAAGGGGGGTCACGTGTTCCCCCCCCCCCTGGAAATCATACTGCAAATATA
>JAECUM010093768.1:0-17215 GCA_016617855.1 Megalonaias nervosa | reverse complement strand
GGTTTCCAGCACAAACACAATGATGATTTAAGTTCATGACCGAGTAAGTGAGGTAGAGGTATAGCTGGTTCTAAAATATAACATATTACCCTCTCAGGTAAGTCACACACAGTTTTTAGAAAACAGAGAAATAGGAAAATGTCTTTACGGCTATGTACCCGACGGTATATATGTAACCATATGACCTCCAAATTCTCGAAGTAAAACATGAAGAGTTTCGAATGAATATACATTATGTGAAAATTTACGTACTTTCTAGTTCGACCAAAGCTGTTTTTGCGCTTAAAGTAAGAACATATTTTGGGTTATGAAGTTCGGGTTATAATAGATTCGTGCGGTCAAACCGCCGAAAACCACCGTAAATCGGGTTCAAGATTCAATTTAATTCAATTTCTTATTTCCCAAGCTCGCCGCATATCGGGTTCAAACTTTAATTTTGTTCAATTCCTAATTTCCATAAAAGCGATCATACCAAAACATGTCTTTTTAAATCGTGAAGGCAACTCATATGTAGAAACGTTCGCCTCCCGAGCTAAAACTTCAAGGTTATTTCAATGAATTAGACTAAAGTTAAGCTGTAAATAGATACAGTACCCCATTTTCCTTCGACCAATGCGAGGGCAGTATTCAATTCAGCGAGTTGCATTGCATATTAAGCGAGCGCGATCATGGCCATGTCGAACGGTAGCGTAGGAAATTGGTCTGGCATTCCTTAAAGGTACGATAGTAGCCAAACTTTGGATAGGCATACAAATTCAAATGCCTGAGCTAAACATCGGTACCAAATTTATTACGCTAGGCGAAATGTAGATTGAAATATCAGCGTCGATTCTTAAATAGGTCGCGTGAGAAGGGAGAGAAATGTCCTCTCTTGTATTATTATACAATACATGTATGACTGAGAGTTAAATTGTCAGCAACGATACGAGCATCTTCGCTAGCCATGGTTCCGATAGGATAACCCTATCTTCACCTTGGCGGATCGGAGAGATATTTCAGTGATTTATCCTAACGACATCTATTGGATTTCACGAGTTGCCTCCCTTAGTATGTAATGCCAACTAACCAGTAGCTTGTAATAGCGGTGCAATGTACATCGACTGAATATGGTAGAGGCAGTTGAATTAAAAAGGATACTTTGTAAGTTTTACATCGAAAGTCTGAGTACGTACTAGAGGGAAGCCATTACAGGTGTATTTCAATGAAAGGTATTTGTACAAACACTGACCGGCAGTGGAGAATTTATCAGTCCATTCAAGTTATGTGCTCCCCTTGTCTCGATCATGTAGGAACATTGTTCAAATTTGAACGACTTAAATTTGATTAAATGCGGTTGCTTGCCGCCGCATCAAACGAAATTCACAGACCCGAAGCACAGAAATATCTGCTCGATACGCCAAGGTGTAGATCGGGCTAGCATTACATAAGCCATCCAGAATCAGTCTACTGGGTACCGGAACTGCTCCAGCTGTAGTTGCAACTGGTGCAGTATAAAGGTGAGTAATGGAATTAAGTTTAAAATGTGTGTGTGTGTGTGTGTGTGTGTGTGTGTGTGTGTGTGTGTGTTATAGTACAAGCTTTACAAATGACTCGCCAAGCTCTTGAAGGACTACATCACCGATTAAGATTTTGGAGACAAAAAATGTAGCTAGACATGCATTAGATCGGTCAGCTAGCTGCCCATTGGAATTTACTTACAAGCCAGGTGATTTACCGTTGTCGCTCCAAACAGCGAGGGCAATATACTTAACCATAAAGATGTAAAGTATTACTAGTTCAAAAACGTATTTTATGCTCCCATTTAGTTCAGACCAAACCTTTTAATTATATAAAGCTCATACGGGACTAACCATTTAATTTACGAGGCAGATGGGAGTGCTGGGATTTTACTTTCCAACCGCGATAGTTTTTGTTCATTTGATTTGCTTGAAAGTTATTTTTATTCTTCCGCCAATATAATGGATATAATTATTTCTTGTTTCCAAAAAAAAAAGAAAAGCATGGCTATTTGTTCTAGCTAACTGGAGGCCATGAATTTGTTGTCCATAAAATCCAAGCTCCAACCCCTCCCCTACCACGAAAAATAAATGGCCAGTCACTAATGTTTCCAAACAAATGCAACTGAAAAAATTAAGTAATGAAGGTCAGTAAATAATTAACAGGTAGATTGGGCCTACCCACATATTTTAACCTACAGGGAAGATACTGAAAGAACCAGATACGCTAAAGAACAAACCCCACCCCCGCACAAGTAAATAAATAAATGAAACTAACTAAATAAAAGAAAACAAAAACTGATGCAAACAGAGCAACAAATATCTGGCAACACTAATAAATTACTGCAGTGACACATACTATATCCTTTTTAATCAGACGAAATAGTATGTGCTGAGATGACATTGATACAGACGAGTGAGCATTTCTTTATGGTATACGTGTGCTGTAAAGAATGAGCGGGGCGCGTTTTAGCGGTCTTACCTAACGGATCTGTTCTGATCGAGATTTTAGTATCCAAAGAGAAATTCTGTTAACGAATGATATTATAAATTGTTATCTTTTCATGAAGCTTCTAACAAAAACAATATTTTAGAAACATTGTTCAATTTTGATGGATAAGTCTCTCTGTGGCGGCTTGCAATATGTTTTGTCCAGGAACGCTCACCGATCAATAATCTGGTCATGTTTTTACAGAAATGGGTAAGGCTTGGTTACACTTTGGTCAGCACCACAACGCCAAAACGACCATGAACAAATCACCACACCTGCTAACCTATGATCAAAGTGAAACATGTTTAGGGGCCCCGTGTGGCCGAGTGAAGGCGCTCGCCTATACCTATCACTGACATGTCACCTCTCTCCGTATGAGCCCGAGTCTAGGGCTCGACAAACGTGGTTAGATGGTTCTTCCCGAGGTTTTCCCCAGTTCTCCCATCCACTAGATATACTGACCGCCATTTATAAGCTATCATATGCTGAAAAATGGTGTTAAACCCACAAAACAAAGAAACCAAACATGTTCATGGTCAAAGCACAGCCGAGATTTTCGGACAGGTATATCAAATAGATTTGTATGTAGATAATTTGCATGACAATGAAACTTGTAAGTAATGAATTTATCGCCATGTCAGACCTTTTAATTGTATGTTCTTATTCGCAATCACACGTTGGCAAGCTGTAAATGGTAGAAGAGATAACGGGAACATAGTTTACTTTCCTTCAACAATGATTGTAAAGTGGGTTCAAATATCTGTGTACAATTTATAGTACAAATCAAGCCCTCTTGATATCAGTGGTGTTGTACAAGTTATGTATATAACAGCTCAGCGTTTTCACGCCGACATAGGGATTTAATTTGGGGTGGGGCAAAGGGAAGAGAGAGTTTCTTTCCAACCGGGATTTTTTAAAAAATTCTTTTACTTCTAGATGATTTTCCTTTGTTTGGAACTAATATAATCGATATGATAATTAGTTCTTTTATTCCTCAAATCAACCTGAGCAAAAAAATTTGTATCAAGCTGTTTGGAGGCCGGAAATTATTTTAACCCCACCTCTACCTTGATTCCACCCCCACCCGAAAATTAAGTGGTCAGTCCCTTAGGACTCCGTATCACTTTCGCTAAATATACTTGAATGACTGTCTTCTTATGCTGAATACGTAATATAATAATTGACGCAGATTTAGGTTGTGCAGTATGGGGTGCTGACGTTGCACGGTATGGATTATTATATGCTCATTTTTTTTTTTCTCCGTTAACTTTACATTGTCAGAATCGTGCAATATTTTACGATACTGCACTCACGCGCACTTCATATTGAACTCACGTACACGACACGCGTGACCAATAGTGTATTAGGAACTACTTTGTAAACAAATCATGTACACTCATATAGTAGACCCTTTACGTTTTGGTTGATTAAATTTGTTTCTGACTGAACTAAAAGCAGATGTTTTGTGGACTGCCACATACCAGCTGCTTTACCACATTCCGCGTTAACGTTTTTGATATAATATTTCGGATTTCGGCTAGCGATAGACGCCAGACAGGGTCATTACAAATAACATGCAAGTGACAAGGCATAAACTGTCTTCTTTAGCTGGTAATAAGAATGGCAAAAATATACTTACACTTTTACATCCTGAATTTCCTCAAAATGTACTTTCTTAGTTCTGCAAATCCGAATTACATGAGCCATGTCATGGGTTCTCAAGCTTGATTACACATTTCGAAATTGTAATGTAATTTCGACTACATTCCAATTGCAATTACATCCTTCTTACTGCACTCAAAATGAAATAAACATTACATTCCATAGAGTCTTTTTGATAATTGCAATTGAAAGACATCATATTTTTCCCACATTATGATTTCAAACATTCAATGACAGAGCAGAAACACACTTGCAGATGTCAACACGCTGCTCCTCGCTGCTGCAATCCGATGTACTTCATGTAGAATTGTCACAGATAAATCCAGTCCATAATCACGAAATTTCGTCGAATCGACAAAAATTCCAAAATCTATTCATTCCAGATTAAATGGAAAAGTTGTTGCAATGCACATTCATTCACAATATGAAACCAAATTTCAGTTTTAAGTAGACGAAAACGCCATTTTCTTTCAAAACTTGTGTATAGCGCGCGACCAAGTTCAAATTTATCTGGGCTGAGTTACGTGCGCATTAATAATGTTGTTGTGTAATGATAATTCTATGCTTGTGTATTTAATTTGGAATACGGAATACGTTCAGTTACTTTGTTTCTTGTAGTGTGTTTTAGTTTATATAATTAAGCCTTAGGTAGTATAGGAAAATGAGCATATAATACAAAGGTTACTGCATTTGTATGGGAAAATATGAACGCGTTTTGTCGGATGGATATATTGCACTCCCAAGGTCGTGCAGTATTTCCATCCGTAAAACTCGTTAATATTTTCCCATACAAATGCAGTAACCTATAATTACTGACGTCGTGCAGCATGGACTACTGACGTTGTGCAGTACGGATTACTGACGTAACTCCGCCCAGACAAATGTGAAGTAGGTCGCGCGCTAGACGTAAGTTTCGAAAGAAAATGGCGTTTGGTTAAAATTTGGAGTAATATTGTTAATGAATGCGCATTGCAACAACTTTTCCATTTGATCTGGAATGAATACGTTTTGGTATTTTTATCAATTCGACGCAATTTCGTGATTATGGTCTGGATTTATCTACATGAAGTAACTTACATCGGATTCCATCAGCGTCTGCCAATTTAATTGTATTGAAGTGTGTTGACATCGGCGTGCGTGTTTCTGTTCTGTCATTGAATGATTCAGATCATAATGTGGGAAAAATATGAAGTCTTTCAATTACAATTATCGAAAAGACGCTGTGGAATTTAATGTTTATTTCATTTTGAGTGCAGTAAGGAGGATGTAACTGCACTTGGAATAAACTCGAAATTACAGTACAATTTCGAAATGTGTAATCAAGCTTGAGAACCCATGACATGGCTCATGTAATTCGGATTTGCAGAACTAAGAAAGTACATTTTGAGGAAATTCAGGATGTAAAATTGTAAGTATATTTTTGCCATTTTATTACCAACTATATAAGGCAGTTTATGACTTATAACTTGCATGTTATTGTAAGGACCCTGTCTGGCGTCTATAGCTAGCCTAAATTTGAAACAATGTATCAAAAAAGTTAGCGCGGAATGTGCCAAAGCAGTTTGTATGTGTCAGTCCACTAAACATCTACTTTAGTTCATTCAGAAACAAATTGTTTGTTTACAATAGAAAGTAGTTCCTTTATTCGCGTGAATGCAGTATGAAGTCAACGCGAGGAGTTCAGTATCGCAAAATATTGCACAATTCTGACAATGTAAAGTTAACGGATAAAATATAATAATATGGATTACTGAAGTTGTGCAGTATAGATTACTGAGGTGGTGACTCTGTAACGTTACAAAACAATAGCTTGTCTATAGCGCAGTAGCATTTGCTGTGTTACAATCACCAATTTTAGTAGAAATCGATAATAATAAATATTTCAAGAGTTGTGAAGACTTGTTTGCGGGGACAGTTAGAATTAATATTCATTTTTAATATTTTCATTTTTTGGGGGGTGAGAGTTGAGATACACTGCCTGACGAAGTTTTTCGTTACGTCTGAAAATATTTAACAAGACATTCAAAGTGAATGTTACCAAATCTTATTTACAGATCATACATTTTGTCAGCTTGCCGCTATAACTGACGTTACAATATCTCAATCAAACTGATTAATACAATTAAAGATGTTCAAATCTTGACACCCACATCCACCGCTCACCTTCTGTATGTATCATATTAAATGTTTGCAAAGCAGGTATTTCCCAAAAAAATATAGAAGACATTCATCATAATTATCTCTTGCCTTCGCCTTCATCGCGTATTCGCAAATATCTCTTGTCTTCGCATTCATCGCGTATTCGCAAATGTCTCTGGTCTTCGCCTTCATCGCGTGTTCGCAAATATCTCATGTCTTTGACCTCGTGGCGTATTCACAATTATCTGTTGTCTTCACCCTTGTCGCATTACGGCTGGATCAAATTTCAACTGTTGTGAATCATGTCGACCGGGTAATAATTTGCAGCGGTCGAAGTCAATAAGACCCTAAAGAACTAAGAGGCCGGTGTTGTTTTTTTTAAAATAAGCTTTTGAAAAATATTCTTGATATAATTTATGGGAAAAAGGAACATGCGTTCATTACATTAGTGTGTCTGTGCGTGTGTGTGTGTGTGTGTGTGTGTGTGTCATTTGGATTTTTAACGTAGCTTTAAAAAAATGTTCAGTTATATTACTACGATGTCTGTATTGTGGCAGTTTATAGTGATGTCTAGCACTGGGGCATCATGCTGCAGATATGTAGCATGATGTCCCACCCAGTCACATTATCCTGACACCAGGCCGACCAGTCCTTACACTAGCCTCTTAAAGCTGAGTGTCAAGCGAGGCTGCTGTTTGTACCATTTTCATAAGTCTTTGGTATAATTCGGCTGGGGTTCGAACCCGCGACCACCCGCATCCGAGACGGACGCTCTAACTACTTAGGCAATAGGAGCGGTTCATTACTTTAGTGAATAAAACGTGTTTATCTTGAGGTTAAGGAAAAGAAAACTGGTTCTAAAGAAAATTCTAGCCCCTCCCCCTCCTCAAGAAATAAATAACTAAAACCTAAATTTAAAAAAAAAAATAATTAAATGATCTGCCCCTAACAGTCCAACAAATCTGGTCTGGCGCCATTGGTCTTCTAGTATGTGCGCTTAGATGCCGAACATAATTTCCTGCATCGATACCTGAAGGCGACTACATTCGTCCTGATACAAATTCATATACCGAGGTTTCATGTCCGTCTTACACAGGGTATGAGTAGGTACAAAGTGCGCGTGTGTACAAACGTTGACGAACAGGATTTATCGAATCGAAATCTACTACTTTGGAATACACGTTTACAAGGGCATTAATCCCAGCATAATATCAGACATACGTTTTTTTCGATACATTACTGTACTTGTGTAAAGCTCACCTCGCATTGTAATGTGAGCACAATGGCCAAACATCGCAACGATTGAAGGTGTGAAGAAACGCGTTTTCATCGAAGAAAAAATACATCTTCTACATAAAGAACAAAATAAATGAATATACGCAAATATACCTGACCACACCTGATATTTGCCTTAGTTTTTGACCACAACATTACATAATCTAGATATAGTGAACACGTCTATTCATGACTAACCACTGCAGATAAACAAGTGTCTCCATGCACGTATTGCAAACGACGCTGCAAAGAAAGTGAGAAACCAGTTAATCATCTCCACCCCAAACGAGTCATCCTTGTTCTATTATTGACGTGAATCACTCGCACTGCAAGGGGCCTAGGGTGGCCAAGTGGTCTCCCATTTACCGATCAGGGCCATCTCACACCTGTCCGCGTGGGTTGTAGTCTCAGACTCGGCCAATGTGGGTACGTGAGGAAGCTTGCTAGTAGCTTCCCGTTGGTCGGTGGGTTTTTATTGGGTTATTTTTCCACCTGTTATACTGGCCGCCTTGTACTGATAAACGGCGTTAAACCCAAAACAACAACTCGCACTGCAAAATAAGGATTACATCACTAAGTTGGAATGCCTGGGCTAGTTGTGGCAAACAATCCAAGCTTTGATAAGGCGCCTTAACTTTTGAATACGTAATCGACTTGAATAATTTATTTTTAAAGATTCGTGTTTTGAAAAGTCTAACAATTGCGTTTCATAAACCCGTGTGTTATAATAGGTCCTTCACTTTATGCAGTCTCGTCAGACAAGAATACGATGTAGTGGGCCGGGAGGCTGAAAGATCATTGAACATTAACACACACATCTTAGAATGGTTTAAAAAAAAAAACAAAAAAAAGAACAAAAAACACTTGAATTGTATTCTTCCGAAGCTGTATAAACCCTGTGAATACGCTTTCAAAGCTTCTAGCAAGAAAACATTTTTGGATCCTCGACCTATACGTAATCATCACATCACGAAGTGCAAAAACGTCTAGTGAGATTAATTAGCGAGTACTGGTTTGCTGGTCGCATACAAATACCAAGTGGATCATCAAGAAAATTGTCCATACTTCGCGTTGGCTTGCGACGATGGATTCGCAAACAGGACACTTTTTACATCTGGGTATTTTAAAGTGACCCCTCATTCAGTTGAGGCGAAAACTCTGCCTTTATCCTTGATGCAGTGATACAATCTAGAACCTCATTTTTGTCTTTACTAAACATAATTGTGGTGCGTATATCACTCAAGACCGGGTAATTCATGAGATCGAACGACGAAATCCGCCTAATGAAGGCTGCATAGTTATCTGATTATATCACAAAAACCCGCTCGTAAATTGATGGGTAATGAAATAGCATGCACATAAAGGACTACGCTCGTAAATTGATGGGTAATGAAGTAGTACGCACATAAATGACTACGCTTGTAAATTGAATGAAGTTATGTGGATAAACAGTGTGTAGACTCACTGCGGATATATATGTGTATGTCAACAGGTAATAAATATGATGTAACAAGAAATCGAGGATAAAAACCAATATAGATAACGATATTCTCTAACCCGCATATATCACACGATGTATAAATGAAAAATCTTTGTATATCAAAGAAATGAAGACGGAAAGCGAATAACTATTGTTTCATACATGCAGCTCATAAACTCCTAAAATATACGGAAAGTTTTATGTAAGAGTCAGTACTCCTCATTCGAAAGGGATTGCACCTTTTTGAACAGATCATTAAAATATATTGTAGTATTTATTATATAGAGATGATATAATAATATTACTTACGATTATCCCCACTCCGATGACAATAACGAAGTAAGCCAAGATAACGAGGCCATCGCCCCAGTGCAGCGCGTTGCTCGCTTCCACCATATTGATATCACTTTGAAGCTTTTTACCTGTGTTACCTGTATATACAGTCAGTTATATACCTGAGTGAACACTGACGTCGAGTTGGGAGGAGCCATATTTATTGTCAACATATAAACAGGTCAGGAAAACGTTCATCATTGAACAATATGATACCTTTTCAAAAAGAGTAGGCGTCAGAAGTAAAAGAAAAACAAACGAACAAGCAAAATGCGTAGTTCTTCTTGAAACTAACTTTCTTGTGTTCCTCCTTCTTTCCTGGTACCTTTATAATTTATGAGACACTAAAGATCATATTTTCAAATAGTGTGTGTGTGTGTGTGTGTGTGTGTGTGTGTGTTGGATATATAACGTAACTTTAAATTTTTTTTAGTCATATCGCTACGATGTCAGTGTGGCAATTTATGGTGATGACTAGCACTGGGGCATCATGCCGCAGACATGTATCATCGTGTCCCACCCAGTCACATTATCCTGACACCAGGCCGACCAGTCCTAACGCTAACCTCTTAATGCTTGAGCGCCAAGCGAGGCAGCTGCTGGTACCATTTTTTATCAGTCTTTGGGATGACTCGGCCGGAGTTCCATCCCGCGACCTCCCACATTCGAGGAAGGGCGCTCTTACCACTTAGGTGACCAGAACGGTATTTCGAAATAAGTAAGGTGAGGGAGCCTAAGCTGAGTCCATTTGTTGCACTGCTCTGTTGAAGGTAATTGTTCAACAGTGTTTGAGAATATAAACATTAGCAATATAGAATAATCTTATAAACCATTTGGATGTGCAATGTAAAAAGGTGGTCAAAACTATACATAAATACCAGAGACAACAATAAATACAATTACTAGATTATGTCCATATGGTATTGATTGATTCCAAAGCTGACAAGAGGTGGGGGCAACCGGTGAAATATCACCGGGGCCTGGGCCCGTAAGGAGGCCCGGGCCGAACAACACTTTTTAATTTTATAAAAGACAAATTTTGTTTGAACAAGAACTAGGAGAGGCCCGGGTGTTTCTTACCCCAGGGCCCGTGATCGCTCTCCACGGCCCTGATTGAATCAATCAAATACAAGTCGAAGTAGAGTATTAGATAAATGTGCTAATTTAACAAATTGATTTGTATTATGCACTATAATTAAGATTTTCAGCATTCGTATGTTTAAATCATTAACCTTATTTATCTGGTTTAATAATTAAAGGTTTGCACGCCTGAATGTAAGTAAGTTAAGGGGTAAACAGTACTTGACCACTTACAAATTTTTAAATCAAAATTTTAAATCCGTATCCCCTGCACACCAACAATTGTCGACCTAAAGAAAAAAATACTCCATGGTGCTTTGTCTATAGTTATATTTTTGAAGCAGACCACATACAAACTACAGCCTTTTGTCTCTAGAAACAAAAACTATAGTTTTACCTGGCTGTTGCCAAGAAAACAACTCTTGTTTCAAAGAAACAACGACAACTTATCTGAACCTCTCAATTTTCTTGTTTAGTTTATGAAACAAATAACTCTGTAGTCCTTAGACAACGTTATTAACTTCTTGATTGTACTCTGTGTAGAGAACATACTAGATATAAAGCCCAACAGATGACCATCTCGAAGTTTTGGATGTCTTGAGGTCATACGAACACCAGCAGAAAATCAACAAATCCTGCAAGGGTATAAACATTTCTTTCTGCAGGTCATACATGTAACGGCAACAGACACCCCTACAGCCAAATATGAAATATAGTCAACTATTTCAAACTGTATAACACAAGGAAAAAGAGGCATTTATTATGATTGTGCATTTTATTTTCTTTAGAATCTGACTCCACGGAATAAATGAACAAAGATCACAAAGAGAACTTATTTCCAGCACCGCTGTCTGTATTTACTACTGTCTCATCCTTGTTTTCATTATATTTTTTGTTTTGTGGTTTAATGCCATTTCTCGGCGAATGATTGGCTCTTCATGGGCCATCATAAGCGGAAGAACCCAGGAATCCTCCGATAAGAGAGAGCGACCCAAATTAAACTACTGGCAGCTTCCTCACATATCCACGTTGGCCAAGCCCGTGACTCGAACGCACGTGGACAGAGGTGGGACGGCAATGATCGGTAAAGGCGATCGCTTTAGACCACTCGGCCGCCGGGAGCCTCTCATTCTGTTGAAATGATGCTACTAACAATAAGTGTAGGTTTTAAAATGCAGTGATACTGTAATGCAGTCAGACAGATAGAGAGGCAATAAATAATGGAGGTTTAGTGCAGAAAACTCTTGGCATGTTAGTCTGAAATGATTATCATACTTTTAGTAAGAAAGTTGCAGACCGCATGGTGTTTGTATTACATATCACGATATCTACGATTGGACTCGGGCTGTCTCAGAATTTTGTTATATACAGTTGGGTTCACTGTTTTCTTTGGTTTATTCATTTGTTCAAGTATGACGGTTGACTGGTTGGCTTGATCCCTGAGTCGAATGGACCATGGCAACAAATCGGTGTCGCGGGTGCGAGTTAACGCTACTTTAAATAATTACAGGTCGTCTGAAACTTAGCTGTCCTGAAAAATCTCAGAAACGTTTCTCATGCTCTGTAATCTGAAGCGTCAGCTGACATGACGTTTGAAATCAAGGCGACAGCCTTCACATCATCTTCGCTAGCCATGGTGTAGATACGGTTACCATATCGAAACCTTGGCTAGCGAAGATGCCTTCATATCTGAATCCAGTCCCTGGTGCAACCAGTTCTTCACAAAATGCCAGACCATACAATGCAGATTGTCTTTTGCCAAAATGATGACACAAGTTAAAATTAATAAAAGTATTTTTAAGAAATCATAGCAATAAGTATTAAGATATGTACTTATATATTGCTCGTTAAGAAAAGCGATCATATATTAGTCAATTACAAAGAAAGTCAGAAAGAATTGACAACCCCTTTAATACGCTGTAGATTTGAAAGGAATTTAGACGTATAGAAAAGCAGAATTTAAATAGATTGCATAAATGTAAGCAGTATGGGTTATAACTGTCCTTGGTATGTAGAATCTGTGTAAATTCACTGATTAATCATGTAGTGAAACACACAAAATTATCATGTTGTGAAATACGCTCAACAGCATACAATTTAGAGTGAGAGAACTATTGGTCAATATATTTCTGGCTCGGACCGATAATATCCAACAAAGTGAAGGTGAATTTGATATATCTGTAAATGTATTTGAAATACTGGAAGGTGAAAGCAACTTTAAGGGTGGCTACGTGGTGGAGCGACCGTGCAGCGATGATGACAGAAACTATATTAGACGGGTTATTGCGACTTAAAGTCAGTTACGTTTACATAATGATGATATCACTTTAATACCTTTCCTTACGTTGGAATAAAAATATTTCAGTATTGGTATCATAACATAAAAAGAGACACAACTGACAAAACTATATCTGTAAAACAAATGTCTGAAGGTTTCCATACACAAGAAATGTTATCATTACACAAAAGACTATGTTACAGTGTATACATCTTGATGAATATAATGTTACCGTGTAGACACCTCGATGACTATAATGTTAAACTGTAAACACCTCGATGACTATAACGTTACAGTGTAGACACCTCGATGACTATAATGTTACAGCGTAGACACCTCGATGACTATAATGTTACAGTGTAAACACATCGATGACTATAATGTTAGTGTAAACACAGCGATGACTATAATGTTACAGCGTAGACACCTCGATGACTATAATGTTACAGTGTAAACACATTGATGACTATAATGTTTCAGTGGAGGCACATCGATGACTATAATGCATAAAAGGATCAGTAATAAACTTTTCACATTTTTCAGCATCAATTGAAAGTTTCGTGTGCTGTTGTTATAATCTTTAAAGAAACATCGGACCACAAATATAGAGTACAACATTCAAATATATCTTGGACATTGGATGCTTAGCAAAGCTGGACTTAAAAATGCAGATAAACATATTCTATCAGTTTTATTTGTATGTTAATTCAATTCATAAATGGTACGGACCAATCGTTGACCACAAAATAGCTGTATTGACTATTGTGTTGATGACCGTCTCCATAGTGCTGTAGCCAGAGTAGTAAGTAATTTCGTATCTATCTGGTCATTTGCTGATTGCACAATTGATTCAGAGGCAATCAGATCGTTCTGCAAACAAACGTTTTCCAGTTCGTAGACATGGTTTCAGCCTTTCATGGCGTCAAAGCCTTTTGTAAAGTTTTATGTTAAATCTGAAATCATAGTGAAGAGCTACAGGATACAATAACCAATGATATGTTAGCGTCTGAAATTTAAGTGATATTCAAAACTTTTTTCCATACTCCACAAACTGTAAATCCTCTGTACCAGTATTTTGTACATTAGAAGCTCATGATTCCAGCTTCCTCGCTTTATCAATCATAATGCCTTTTCTCATCCTATCTATCCTAACCAATCCAGGGAATCACTGTATGCCGTGACTATTGTAGTCATTTAACTTGAAAAGTTCATCACTTCCGTGTTATTTTTTTAATGCGTTTCGCAAGCATTATAAAACAAACTTGTTTACTATTGTATTGTTAGCATACCTTTTTCACTTTTGTATCAACTGATCGTACAACATGAAGAATGTGTCAGGTTTGATCAATATATTTAGAGTTGATTCTAGAGTTACCTAACTGCTATGTTTGTTCAGGTTTAATGATGTCAAACAATGACGTTCTAGACTTGGGTCTTCAACTCCTTATCTTGTCTTTTGGTTTCAAGAGTGATGTAGTTACTGTGCGCCGCCATCTTTATTATTTGTTTACCACAAAGCAGGTGTGACCTTTCTTTCACAAAGCGAAAAACAACAACAACAACAACAACAACAACAATAACAAAAACCCACAAGTGAGCATCAGGCACACAAACACCCATCACAAATGCGTATGTACTTGGATTTTCATTTGATCATCATCGGGCTGGTAGAAATCGTTCAATTTGGGTTGCCGTAGTTATTTGAATGTCACACCAGTTCCCTTAGTAGACAAACAGAGAAAAGCCTTACGTAGAATATTTAAATACTGAATCACAAATTCGTATTATCTCATTTTTTCTATTAAAATAGTGAAATAACTTGATCTCCTTTCCCCGAATTCTTCTATAGTATTAATATTAATAATAATAATAATAATAATAATAATATTAACCTACCCTACTGAACATCCAACCTGGATTTAATATAACATGTTCTTTGTTATCTCTTGTGTAATATTCCTGTTTTTCAAACAACTTTATCAAAGCTAAACCAAAGCTATTGATGATGACTACAACCTACTTCCAGTCACTACATGCTATTGCTACTACTACTACCGCTAGTACTACTACTGCCGCTGCTGCTACTACTACCGCTGCTACTACTACTACTACTACTGCTACCGCTACAGATACTACTACTACTACTACAATTACTACTACCGCTAATACTACAACTGCCGCTACTACTGCTACTATTAATACTACTTCTACTACCGCTGCTGCTACTACTACTACTGCCGCTACTAATACTGCTGCTACTTTTAATATTACTACTACTAATACTGCTACTACTGCCGCTACTACTACTACTATTACCAACACCGCTACTACTACTATTATTATTATTACTACTACTACCGCTACTGCTACTAATACTACTACTACTACTACCAATAATAATAATAATAATAATAATAATAATAATAATAATAATAATACCGCTACTACCACTACTACTACCGTTACTACTATTACTAATACTACTACTGATACTACTACTGCTACTACTACTACCACTACTAGTACCGCTACAGATACTACTTCTACTACCGCTATTACTACTATTACTACTATCGCTGCTACTACTACTACTACTGCTGCTGCTGCTTCTACTACTACTACTACTACCGCTACTGGTACTAGTACCACTACCACTACTACTACCGCTACTACTATCACTACTATTGCTACTGCTACTGCTGCTACTACCGCTACTTTTACTGCTACTACTACTACCGCTACTAATACTATTACTACCACCGCTGCTCCTACTACTACTGCTACTACTACTGCTCCTACTATTACTGCTACTACTACTGCTGCAACTACTACTACTACTATTACTACTACTTCTACTATTACTATTTTATTCTAGTATTTATTGTTAATTGGCTGAAGATGGTGATTATTAATTACAAACTTATGTATGACTATATCAGTGAATAATGGTTGGCATTTTTGCATCTTTTTATACGAGAAGATAACAAACAATATGTTACCTACCCGTGATAGACCTAGCGGTTGGTTCTAAAACTCAGCCTTCAAAGACAAAGTCATCTCGGAAGCTAAATCTATTTACTAAGGTGACACTATGCACAAAGAAGTTGCATGCAGAAAAGTCGATAAAAACCATTCTCCCTTTTGATGGTCTAAATAAAACAAACAAACAAAACAACAATCAAAACCAGAGAAAACACAAAAAAAAAACCATGCGAAAAATATTGCAAATAAGTATTCACGCAAGAATGATTCTCTAAGCAAAATTGTTATTGTATTCATCTTGGATGCCGAGAATGATAGGACTAACACGTTTAGGAACTCGTCATAAAGATTATTTAAGATTCATGGATAGTTGTAATTTTTAAGATTAATGTCTATGTTTTTATTGATAAGATATGAATGAAAACTACGATTTACCATTGACTAAAATGTTGTAGCCTTAGAAACAAGATGCCTGATCCCAGAGCAACTCAAGCACTCGAATACTCAGGTACAACGTGTATTAAACAATAAAAGGGTAATTTTACCATTATCATGTTGTAAAAATCTTATAATGAATAAGTACTACACGATTGTTGCAAAACTTAAATACTTAATAATAGTTAATACATGTAACTTAAGTTGTGCAAGAACGCATTTATAATAGCCCCCCCCCCCCCCAACTTTCTTCGAATCTAAATTTGTATATATAAATACAAATATATAACACAGGAAATTCTTATCACCCTGACTGTTAATTAAGTTCAGTATACCATGTTAACTGGATATAATGTTTATATACATCTTGACCATTGGCTATTATTTGTATACATCTATACACATTGGTTAATATTTGCATACATCTATATACATTGGTTAATATTTATATACTTCTTTACACATTGGTTATTATTTGTATACTTCTTTACACATTGGCTAATATTTGTATACTTCTTTACACGTTGGCAAATATTTGTATGCTTTTTTACACATTGGGAAATATTTCTATACTTCTTTACACATTGGCAAATATTTGCATACATCTATACACATTGGTTAATATATGTATGCTTCTTTACACATTGGCTAATATTTGTATGCATATCTATATACATTGGTTAATATTTACATACATCTATACACATTGGCTAAGATTGATATACATCCATACATATTGGCTAATATTTGCATACTCTTTTACACATTGGCTAATATTTGTATACTTCTTAACACATTGGCAAATATTTGTATACATCTATACACATTGGTTAATATTTGTATGCTTCTTTACACATTGGCTAATATTTGTATACATATCTATACACATTGGTTAATACTTACTTACATACATCTATACACACTGGCTGAGACTGATATACATCATTACACATTGGCTAATATTTGTATACTTCTTTAAACATTGGCAAATATTTGTATACATCTATACACATTGTTCATACACGTCTGTACACACTGGACAATATTATTATTATTATTATTAT
>JAECUM010093767.1:0-36392 GCA_016617855.1 Megalonaias nervosa | reverse complement strand
TATCATATTCCAATTAGATATTGATACCACCTTATGTATTTAACCTTTTTCATAACACAACATGCAACATGTGAATGCTAATAACCATTTACGTGTTACGATGGCATCACTGAGATTCGGCAGAGCACCTTCTGAAAAAAATATGTACGTTATTTGACCAAGTTTGTTGAATCAACTGTATCATTAGCGTCTTTCTATGTAGACCATTATTCATTTATCAAACAAATGTAGTTCAGCAATTAATAAAACATTGTCATAGTGCATAGTCACTTTTTCCGCTGTCCTGCAAAGTCTTGTTTGAAAGTTTTGTGAATGGACGCCTATAACTGCCCATGATGAACAATTTTTAACACATTAAGACAAACTCCACACTAAATGATTCATTTTCCTCGAATTCCATCACAACTGGAATGCGAGGAAATTTAATCATATGGTGTAGCTTTTTCAACGTGTTATAGCTAAAATAGGTCCAGGCATTCCATGACAAAACGCGCTCAGACAAGTGACAGCCAAGTTGATACCTAGTGTTGTTTTGTTTTGTTTTAATTTTAATATTTACCTCCGCATTCTGAAATATATAATTTTTCCCATCTCGTTTTGTTGTTTTGTTTTCTTTGGGGGTTGTGGGTGTCTCTCGATGACTAGTGTGCACCAAACTTTTATCCCCATAAAGAAGAATACGCTCTTCATGTGCATTTCATTTGTCTTGATCTTTCTTCTGATTTTGTTTGCTTTCCTAATGTATAAGTTGCCATCTTTGCCACATAATGAAGCTTCTTAATCGCCTGGAGTGTTTTGTTGTTTTTCAACCGGTCATGGCAAGAAAAACTGACGATTTCCTGTGCCACTGCCTCCCTTTTTTTATCTTCTGCATCTCAGCTATACCTTTCCATAGGTAATACGGGCTGTTTTTTCGTACATCTCCACTGCTCCTTTCCATGGGTAATACGGGCTATTTTAGTACATCAGAAAGTTTGGGCTGTGCCTATTCGACTTCTGAATACTTGTTGTCTTCGCGAAAAATGACTTCTGTTAATGCCTTACAACGCCCGTTTGATTTGGCATTCAGCGGTTTTAGTAAAAGGTTTTATTTTGTTTGCGTTTTTGGGGCTTTTTCTATTATTTCTTTCTACTAAGCAACTGGCTTGTGAATGGTGTGCGATGGCTATTCGTTGCTTAGGTCCACATAGTTTCATGACCTCATCTGAAATTATCTTCACAAATCGATCCACCCAATTCATTTACCATTATAAATCTCGTCCTTTGTTAACACGAGTCATTGCATACCGGAACAGCACTAGCTGAGGACTTCGATCTCAGTGGTTTAGGTCTCACTGGACAGTTTATCTGGTGAATTTTCATCCGACAATGACCTATTGCAGAAAAATGAGAATAAGTTTACACTGAAGATACAAATAAAAACAAACTAATGATTTTTGTAGAAAGCATGCATGTGAAATTTTGACTGTGGCAATCAGGTTAATTTCTTACACAACTGGTGGCTTTTATACTGAACCAACACTGCCACCAACCCCTCTTTTTTACATTCATTTTTGACAGCAAAGAGCTATTTTGACTATTTTCCTGTGACAAGGCGGCTAAAAGAATCAGTATGTGCCTTATGCATGAATAAAGTTCACTAGTACCATAACAAATTAGCGTACTATTCATCACCCCTCAACCATCTCATTTTTTAGATATTTACCTCTGTAGCAGACATACATAAATACGTAAGCCAAGTCGGCTGTTCATTTGCAGCCCAAGTTACGCATTTGATCTCCAGTGCTAGTCTAACTGTGACAGGCAGTCACCAAAGAAGCCAACCCGTTTTCAAGCTTAACTCAAAGTAAATCTAAACCACATTACCGATTTAGCTTCTGTGTGAATTTATAAATACTAGGCTTATGATAATTAGGTTCATGCCTTCTACCTTAAAAATTAGGGAGGTGTCAAAATACGAAACTATCCAGTGATACCTTAAGAATTTATATGACAGTCAGATTAGGGGAAACGCTTTTTAGTTTCAAAACTTTGGGCAATTCTGAATAAAACACAACCTCAACATGTGTAAAATTCACAATCATCTGTTTCCTATGTTGTATGGCAGTTGTCGATGATTGAGAGCCATGACATAGAGCAACAGCTTTGAGACACCTTCATACTTTCATTTTACTTTACACACTTAAACCTACAATCTCCTAATAACAAGTCAATGTCATCATCATTTTTCATAGCTAATATATCCTGTAATGTTAGTGCCTGGTGATATCTGTGATATCTCACAGCAAAAATAGCACTATTTATGAAATCTCAAAATGTAGTGAATAAAAGATGTAAAAGAAGTCAAGCTAATTCTCTTGTAAAATAACTGCAACATGTGCATGCTAAGTACTTAACAAAATAGGAATGATGCACAGCACATATAAACTGACCAGAACTCTCTCACTGATTTCATGAAGAAGGTCAGATCTATACTAGAACAGAGAAATCTGATTCAGACTGTAAGGGAGGCAACTCATCAGGTAACATAAACTGTATGGACCAATCTTTGCAAACTGAACCACACCATTTGGGAAACTTAAACAATGAAATTCTATACCCAGATTCATCCCATCTGTTGATAAGACAATATGTATGGATAATGTATTTTAAGAACACTAAGAAGGTCCCCTTTGCATCATTTTTTAAAACTGGCCAGCACATATTGTTGCTGAAGCTGTTGCTATTTAGCGAAGTTTGTTTTGCTAGTGATTGTAACCTGCATAGAATCAAATCTAAAGCAAACAGAAAATCATGCAAAGTAAAAAAGGGGAGGAGAAAAAACACAATGTAAAAAGGGACATCCATTTCACATAACTCACCAAAACTCCAATGAAGCTGATGCAGATACATCTGCTCCTGTGAAAGCTCTACAACAATTGGTGCGGCTGACTCCCAAGGAAAACCTTGACGTTGTCCTGGCTAGCAATATCACTTCGGCAGGTGAGCTCCCATACACCTTGAGGTCTACAAGAAAATAAAACCCTGAACTTCTTATATATAGGTCATTATAACTTAAATTTCTGTACATAAGATGAAATCTATGAATTGAAACATTACATCATGAGTAGACATGTATATACAATCATTAAGTTAGGAAAATATACAATGTATGTACTGAAAATATTTATAAACTGAATAAGTATGTGAAATACTTCAATTAAACCACCTTGCATGAAACTTATATGGCTTTTGTTGTTCATTAGAAGAATGGATCAGAAGCAATACCTGGTAACTCTAATAGTGTTGAGTTAACTCCCTTATTCTACCATGATTAAGTGCTATCAAATCTATAGAAAGTGGATGTTTGGAATACTCAACTATGTCAGATTCAAGGCATGGAGGTAATAAGGAAATGATTTGTGGCACAGTGAATCACTTTTGACAAGACTGAAAAAATGACACCGGTTCTTAAGGTCTCACTGGACAGTTTATCTGGTGAATTTTCATCTGACAATGACCTATTGCAGAAAAATGAGAATAATTTTACACTGAAGATACAAATAAAAACAAACTAATGATTTTTGTAGAAAGCATGCATGTGAGATTTTGACTGTGGCAATCAGGTTAATTTCTTACACAACTGGTGGCTTTTATACTGAACCAGCAATGCCACCAACCCCTCTTTTTTACATTCCTTTTTGACAGCAAAGAGCTATTTTGACTATTTTCCTGTGACAAGGCGGCTAAAAGAATCAGTATGTGCCTTATGCATGAATAAAGTTCACTAGTACCATAACCAATTAGTATACTATTCATCACCCCTCAACCATCTCGATTTTTAGATATTTACCTCTGTAACAGACATACATAAATACGTAAGCCAAGTCGGCTGTTCATTTGCAGCCCAAGTTACGCATTTGATCTCCAGTGCTAGTCTAACTGTGACAGGCAGTCACCAAAGAAGCCAACCCATTTTCAAGCTTAACTCAAAGTAAATCTAAACCACATTACCGATTTAGCTTCTGTGTGAATTTATAAATACTAGGCTTATGATAATTAGGTTCATACCGTCTACCTTAACAATTAGGGAGGTGTCAAAATGCGAAACTATATAGTGAGACCTTAGCTTCATCCATTAAGAATTATGGTCAACTGATAATAGGTATAACATTTTACCCGTCATCGCTCTCAGTCAGATGCGAGACAGATATACAGACAAATCAACGCCAAAGGTTTCACAGAAAAGTCCATTGTCTGTAGATTCCGTGACGTTTAAACAAACTTTGTCCTCGTTCTTTAATATTGCTTACAGGTTTCTAGTAGCTTTTTCACATTTTTATTGATTCCAAGCCACCAGTATAGATGCATTACTTTAAGGCTGGTCTTATCTCAACCAATATATGTAGCAAGCGCTCGTCTTTAATCGTGACACTGCATCCGAAGTGAAATACTTGTATCTTGAATAGTATTTGCCTTTCCAGTTTCTCCATGACTACTTTTAAGTCTCTGACAAACTGTCCTTTAGTACACATCGTTACCAGGTGTTTTCCTTTTGTTCCAAGGAGAGCTGCGGTGGCAAAGTGGTTAGAGTGCCTAACTCAAGACCAAACGGTTGAGGGTTCAAATCTACCATCAAATCTACATAGGTATGTTACTGTAGTGTATCCTAGGACACTCGGCTCTAATTGCCAAGGAGCAAAATAAGGTACTCGTGTTGCTGTGAGCCGAACTCAAACCAATAACATACTCGTGTTGCTGTGAGCCGATCTCAAACCAATCTTTTACGTCCAAATGCCCATTTTGGTCAGTGTAATAATCACAATGTAATACCACCATCCCTATCGGCCATCAGTCAGGCCATCGGATGAACATAACTCGTTTGCTTTTCTCTCTCATCTAATATATGAACCCCGCTGAATAAAAGAGGAAAAGAAACCTTTCATATGTAACAAGCATCAGGAGTAATAACGAAAAGAAATTTATGGGTATAGGGACCCTCGATGGTATAAAGTAATTTTCTGTATGACTCTCTCTCTCTCTCTCTCTCTCTCTCTCTCTCTCTCTCTCTCTCTCTCTCTCTCTTGCAGATGGAGTTTTGAAAGAGTGGTCACTAAATTCCTTTTTATTCAGTTTGATATTGTTTTTCTATGTTAGGATGAACTATTGTGTTGTACTTTCTGTCCAGATGAAGTGTCTTTGTGCTGTACTCTGATCGGATTGAATGTTGTATTCTACGTTCAATTAAAGGAAATCAATTATATGAGACCAATTGTGATTTATCTAAAAAAATTAACTGGCTGGGCAACAATATTACTCCACAGTCTCCAGTTGAAACCAACCTGACGTAACCTCTTAAGGTTTAAGATGAGATAGACGAGCACGTGCGATTCTATTTTCCAAAACATCGTTCTCTTTTTCTTCTTCTTCTTCTTCTTCTTATTATTATTATTATTATTTAGGTCATTTCGTTCTCGATATTTTCGTGTATGATTATGTACACTCTGGACAATTCGTACCCAAGACATATCGTCTTCATGAGAATTTGCATCCGCTACATGTCGTATCTGATACAACTTATATCCAGTAGAATATGCACCTTCAGAGCTATCAAACAAAATATTTCGTACCTAATACTTTCTTTAAGAAATTAAAGACAAAAAATCTCGACATAATTCTAAAGATCTACCAACTTGAATTTCATATTCAGTTTTCTAACCTTATTAGAATAATCTTCCACTTTCCTAACTTATTTTTTATGCTTATGAACTTCCACTATATATCTGATTTAAAAGTATTTGGAAGAAAACTAAATCTCTGAGTTGTTTTAGACTTCAAAAGTTTTGTTTCAAGTTTATCTCACTTTGGTGACATTGTTTAATTTTTATTACAATATTTTTATACAGACGAAAGATGTTTCTTTCGCTGGGTGCCGGTGTCAAATAATTATCAAATATGTATACTTCTTTCAAACACCTACATGAAAGCATATCTACTTCTTTCAAGCGCCTACATGAAATCATGTCTACTTTCTTCGAACGCCTACATCAGTGGTTCCCAACCTTTTCTTGGCCGCGACCCTAAAATATAGTTTTTGAGACTTACGAACCCGTTTACATATTTTGATAAATTATACCACCTTCCGAAAAAATCCCTGCGACCCTCTAGAACGTACTCGGGACCCTGGGTCATGACCTGGGAGTTAGCCTACATGATGGGATGGTCGCTAGAAATCAGCCACCTAATCTACTTCTTGCAAACGCAGACATGAAAGCATGTCTGCTTCTTTCAAACGCCTACATGAAAGGATATATACTTCTATTAAACTCCTACGTGATGGAATGGCCGCTAGAAATCAGCTACGTGAATCGTCCAAGGTGTGGTCATCTCTTGTTGCAGAAGGGTCAATTGTAGCAAGCTTGTCACGTTCTGACTATTGAAAATGACAAAGTAATGGCGAGAACTTCGATCTGGGCAATAAAAATTTCGACTAAGAAAATACGTCCACGAATGGACATATAATGGGCGGCCCTTCTTTAACTAAATGTCATACATAGGGATTGATTGTATGATAATTTGTTTAGCGACAGATCAGCAGATAAAAGTCTATTTTCCAAACACCAAAAAGGTCTAGCATGTCCAACCCGTCTTAATATGTTTACTTAACACCCGCAGTCGTTTGATGTCCATGCGAAGACCTGGATAAAATATAAACAATTCGGATTCATTAACTTTGTCAGTAGATCATGCCAGAGGTTTATACAGTGAAATCTGCCAAACTATATACTAGAATGGCTTTGGAGTGTCTTGCAATCAAGATTCGCTTGCCAGTTCAGTTTATAAGTACTTATACACAGGTTTGTTTTAGTTCCACGAGTACCAGAATTAACATTTTAACACTTTTCTTGGCCAGTACAAGACAGAGTGGTCTAAGCGATGATTAATTCAGGTCTGATGTGGCCCCTACAAAGCCCCCCCCCCCCCTTCACAAAGCAAGATAAAGATACTGGGATTCTTTCTTAATCACATGCAGTTGCGTCATCAACATTTTATGATTTATCTTACCTGAAAGGTCGGGTTAGCTGTATCCACGTCTTCATTTTCGCCAAATTTTATCTTTAACCCCCACGTTATCGTGTCTTCATCAGATTTAGGTGCAAAGTACTGAGGCGACGCTTTATCTGAGAAAAGATGGTGTAATTTTATTTCATAGCAGATATTGAATATACTGGATTTATGTCTAGGAGATATATAGAAAGCAAGCAATGCTTCCTCGGTTATGATTAAAGTGACATGATTAATGTGATTGAAAGGTAGTACGCTTCGTGTTTTCATTTCTGAAATTCTCTTTTGATTACATCAATTTGTTCCCTGTTAAAAGTCATAGAAATGAAAGACTAACCTTATTTTTAGTTGCGAAATGGACCAGTCATATTAATAAAATTATTCAGAATGCATGTAAATAGTTATATATGGTGCGCGACGAGGAAACAAAATATATAAATACTAATATATAAATAAAGCACTAATGAAGGTACAGAAAGACTGGAAAAGTTTCGAATGGACGCTGTACATGTTAAACGACTATTTATTGCTCCAGAGATTCTTTTCATGCGTAAACTGGTTGGAAAACTATTTCACAACAAAGAAAAGGGAAGATACAAACCTTGGCGGATGAATACTTAGAGAAGTACATGCCGTATAAAGATGAGATGAAGTAACATGTAAACAGGTTATTTAATATCATGTATTTCAGAAATATTTGTAATTCTCTTTATTATCAGTACCGACCGCAACTGTACTTTCAATATGGAAAGTTGGATAGCCATCGGGTTAAAGGTATGTGTGTAATCTGGCTGTCAATCAAGGTCAGAGTTGACTGGATAAAGACTGGTATGGCGCCCTCCATTACTTGGCATCGTGGTGTTTGCCATGTGCATTGTATCATCAATATTTCGTTCTTACCGTATAAAAATAGTGAAAAGTAATTGCGATTAGCTTCTTATCCTAAATAAACCTTATATGTTTGCGTACATGCGATGTTATTGAATTTCATGGCAAGTGTGAGAAATATTCTAGTTGTGGTATGTGTTTCCACTAGTGTGTGAAAGGTACTTCCCACAAAACAAGAGAATGGATCAAATTAACAAAAGACAAATGTTAATAACATTATAAACTCATCAGCTAAGATATGTGAGCAATTGCATAATTTACAAGATGGTACTTCGTTCAGTTCTGGTGAATGTCACGATTGTCACTAATCGCGAAGGTGACACGAAGTATAGCGAAAAAATGCTTTATGACGGTGAATATGTCATACATTTAAGTGTATATCAATGTGCTTGTCTACATTGGATTGTACGGTGTGTCGAATAGGGCAAGTGTTGGCAAAGAGTTGACTCTTATATCTACGATTGGTTATATATATATATATATATATATATATATATATATATATATATATATATATATATATGTATTAGTGGCGATTTTGTGACATTTTTATTTATTTCTGATAACTAGTTATTTATGTTGTTTTTGTATGATATCTGAAAACTGGACTGGATAAATTATTTTTTATCGTTGCACAATGTAGTCATTTGCAAAGAATTGGATATTTCAGAAATCAGGATACAAAGATGCAGTTTAATGTGGCTTGTGCTCTACATAAAGGGAAAATATCTGAACAAAATCTTAGATTTCGTACATTTTGCACTGAACTCACTGATAAGATACTAAGAAAGTGGTTAGAGATATGAACTCAAGATTTATTAGTTAATATGTGAATGGGCATAACGCTTTTAATACATGACTAGTTGTCTGTACATGAGCACAACGATTTTTAAATATGATCGGATCTCTGCATATGAGCATGCTATTTTAAGAATACGTTTGTTGGTCCGCATATGAGCACAACGGTTTAACAAATTTAATCTATCCCCTGGGGCATTAACGTGATAGGTTTAGAAATCATTTTATTAAATACAGAAAGATTCAACATGGTTTCCCAACTTGTACAATTAATATGGATCACTAAGGATTCGTTGCATCTGCGATTTACTTTACATACATACATACATACATACATACATACATACATACATACATACACAGTAATTTCTATTCTGTTTTACAAATTAATCGTTGAAAATGAAATTCATACAGTTTTTTTACAGTTACATACGTTGTTTAATCTCCAATACTCTTCCTTTCCAAACTTTGGGTTGTATTCGGCAAGGAGATAAAAAGTGAGTTACTTCTCCCTAATTCTGTCAGGTAGCGCCACCTGAAAACCCTTCTCACAACATTCATTTCATGCTTGTTAATACTCCTTTCTGTTATGTGTTCCTTTCCAAGACAATTTTCAAGAAAAATTAGCATATTCTAAGGATATTGATTTAACCTAAAGTGGCAAATAAAGACTCGAATTTGCAGTGTGAATCAATGCGCGTATCTATTTTTCTTGCTTAGGAACACGAGGACAACAAGGTCTTAAAAACTATATACTGGCATATGTATGCCCCCCCCCCCTGAAAATCGTGATGATAAATCATTTGTTCTGTTACCGCTGCACATGCTGTCGCTGATATCGTTATTGTTTTTAACTGACCACGCTAACATCAGGGGTGAAAAAAGCTCATTATTTTTTCTTTGAACATTTTTAAAAATTGAATTTTTTAACATTTAAATCGGATTTTTTATATTAATGACATTTTTCAGGCCATAGCGTATGGTTATGTACTGTAAACAAGAATATATTTAGGTTCTCAATTAATTTGCCGAATACATACATATTCTTTATAACAAGTCTTACATTTCACACGACGCCCAGCTTTTCCAAGAGTTACAACCCAGTCAAAGTATTGCCAGACAATCTTGTTTTCTTCCAGGTCTTGCACAGACAATAATAATAGGGAGATTCACAGATTCCTAGATTTAAGATTGGCCAAGGCTTTTTTCTTTATGCTACCTGACCAAACGAATCTGCGGCTTATATATGCTACACCTGCTTTATAATTAATGCTGGAGTATATACTTGCTGGACCCGAAAAGACTAATTTATACCGGCAGGTGTCATCTGTCCAACCCAGCTGAGACAGCAGTCGTTGTAAAGTACTGAGATCCCCACCCTAATACCATACATATTTTTGGACACATGAAAATTCCAGCACCTGAGTCCGTGATATGAAAGTTGAGTTTTTTTTTCTTTTGTGTTTGTGAGTGGAGTTTGTGTCTTTTTAGGCGAAAGTCTATTTTATTTGATCTGTTTCTAATAAATGACTTTTAGTCATGTAGTGTGCAACCTATTAAAACTATTGATGTGGTTTTAATGGTATTAAGGTAAAACCTAACATGCTTGATCTTAGCATACAAGGGTATTAAAACAGGTGTTAATCGATTGTTGGTACCTAACGGTTATTTTGACCAATGATCAAAGGACTAATTTCACGCGTGCTCCTGGACAGCTCTCTTTGAAAAGCGTTACTCGGCACGGTTTTAATTCATCATATTAAAAATCTATATGCAATGTTTGGAATCACTTTCATTTTACCATATACCGTACTTCAAAAATAGTGCCAAGACTTTACGTTTGATTTTGTATGCCTTAGGAATACGAATTCCGGTGCTATTTGACATAAATCGTCCTTAATCGGCTGTTTTTCGGTGTCATGTGCATATATATCTTCATTTTGCAAACTTATATTATATTATAAACCTTGTGTTCTTCCGATGGCATTATGACAATTATTTTGGTGCGAAGCGCAGTGATATAGATAAGCACGATTCTCGCCATACATGCCGAGAGAAATTAGCGAGAATATTGTTTGAATGAAGGAAACAAAGAGTTAAAAGAGGCGCACAGATTGGTGGAATGAACCATGGAGTAGGATACAACATAATCGCATCAAGACAAAGGGCTGTGCGTGTTTAAAACAAGAAACTATAACGAAATTGATGAGGGTAACGGAGGAAAGTCCTGAACGTGAGGACTTGGATCATAACCCTACTGTTGAGAAATTTGTTAGTTTGCTAAAACAAAATGGGAATGTAGTAGTATGTGTTGCATAAAGATGAAACAAAAATCAAAGCGAATGGAATATGGCAATTTGTTTCTTCTTCCAATGTCATGGAAAATTCATTGATTTGAAATGAAATTAATCCAATATATATATATATATATATATATATATATATATATATATATATATATATATATATATATATACTCATTTACTGAGTATGAAAAGATGGATTCAGATGTGCAACTAAAATTGGTCCTGATTCTATTCAAACTTCCTTTGACTTGTCCAAAGGGGTACACATTTTTTAGATAAAAAGGACAAAAGTAGGAATCTCTGGGGAAAATTAGTTTGACAAATATTCAAGTTTCATTTGGGTTTAAGCTACTATACCTTGATTATAGAACTTTGTCTCAAGCCATCCGATTGATCCCATGACAAGGACCATGGTTCCTATCCACAAATAAACATTCATGTTGAATCAGCTCCAATGGTGTCCAGTTCTCCCGGTCAGTTAATGAATATTGTTACAAAACAACGAGATCATTCCACCGAGTAGACACATCCAGATGAATCTGACATGCTAATTTGGTTTTCACGCAAAGAATTGGGTGTGGTGCAGTGAGTGTTATTTCGACAATTAATGCAGTTTTTAGTCGCTAAAATCTTTATCAAACAAAAAACATAAATAAATAAAAACAAGTCCCACAGCACGGGAAATTATTCCTGCTCATTGCTGAAAATAGTTGACAAAATTACGCAGGTATTTCTTCATTCCAGGGACATTTCCTGAATCTGGAAAGAATCACAATCTTTCAAATAATGGTAATAACACAGAATCAGCGACAGTGTTTTTCTTTCGCATGTTCACAGAGACTTGATGTTTGCGATGCTAAATTAAATCCATTAGTGCGAAGTCTTTTGTCGTCAGGCATGGCTGATAAAATGACCTATAAGGATTCGGCCGTATCCTGCTCTCCACCTATTGGAATATTACTGTTGTCTAAATACGGACATTGTCACGCTTCAATGCTTTATTTATTGTCTGCTGGCGCAATAATTATCCGTTTAAAACAAGATTTCAAGCACATTTTGTAGTTTCCACACATTTTCATATTATTTGTGGGGTTAATTGGGTAGAACACCATCAGGTAGACCGTGAATTTTAAACTCGGTTTGTATATCGACCCTTCTCAGGTGACGTCATTGACATCCACGCTTGGCAGTATGATATGAGATTTACTATTGATCTTATGTTTTGTTAAGAAGTAAATTAAAATTAGTTAATCTCAATAATATATTTTAAAGCATAATTATATTGAAATAACACAATAAGGCCTTGCTCAATATCTATATTAGTAATTTGTGTGTCGATTTGGCCTCCGTAATTTGTTTTTGAACCATTGGATTTAATCAAACTACTCTTCAGTGACCTAGATAAGAAACAATACGGCCTCCACAGTGTTCGTTTTTCGTTTCAGTAGTTTCTGAGTTGATTTCTTGTTGTTGCTAAAACTAATGAAAAGCTACCAACAGTAATGCATGGGTTGTTTTGGCAGAGCTTGTTTTCACCTACTGTTAAAGGTGGTTGTGACCGGTGTAGCTTATATCCCAAACGGCAAGGTCAACTGGGCAGACAGTTGTTTGCTACTGACGGTAGTGGAAAGAATAGATTCAGTTTGGCTTATCGAGTCAGTCGGGTATGACATACGCAGGTAGAGTCTCGGTCCGAATATTAAGCTGTGTGTTTGTTCTTGAAATGAAATATATTCCTCCAGGCATCTTATTTTGTTTCCTCCTGTTTCGTTTCAACATTTTTCGTCTTATCGGGGTCATCGGGGCAGGAAAGATGTTTGATGCACATTAAGATTCCTTCTATGTATTAATGTAACCAATAGGAACTGAGTGTGTAGGCTAAATATGTCCGTTCAAAATATCACCCCGACCGTGTTGACGCATTAAAATGAGTGTTATATTGAACAGGACGCCCCCACACCATCTTTATTACTGTTTTAAATACATCATTTGATTTGTAGTTTAATAAAACAAAAATCTCAAAACCGTTTTAATGACCGTGTGTTTTACTTCTAGTAGGTCAAGATTATTATGTTTTCCTCTCTAATGAAAAAAAACGTTAGCTCAAAAGCTTTACGATATAATGTATAAGACAAATTGCCGACATAAACAATGTTTACCATAGGGAATTACGATATTTTCTATTCGTACTATCTTCGCAAGAGCACAACAGTATTTTGTACTAGATTTGTCTCCCTTTCTGTGGATAATTGTACTCTCACTCTCTGGGTCGATAAGAATCTATATCGCCATCTCGGGTAAAGATAAACACGATCACCTTTTCTGGTGAGAATATGCACGCACTATCACCTTCCCGGTCGATGTTCATCTACATTTTCCAGTTAAGTGTTTGGCCCATATACAGGCATTACCATAGTGGCACTGTGGTGAACTATGTACATTTGTGAATGAAGGCTATTTGTACAAGCTAAAAACAGGTTAAAATAACACACGGTGTATATTCTAAGACATGGGGCCGGCAGCGCCGACGTAGACTTATTCTGAAGGTCCTTCATCATGGTTGTAATGCTACTGGTTCGTCGATAGTCACCGTGACAAAATCGTGCTGCCCGCTTCTAGACTCTTTCTAGTTTGGCAGCATTCGTTTTGGACTGTAGAAGCGTAAACGAGCTGTGGGCTTACGAGTGTCTTGTAGAAACAAGCCTTGACGTGTTTTGGGCATGATGACAGGTCTCGTTGCAGAAAAGATGTCGTCTGATAATACACACTATCACCTTCAAGGACAATAATATATACTATCACATTCTCTGGTGATAATATGCACTATCACCGTCTCGGATGATATATACACTATCAAATTTTCTGATGATAATATCATTCTCTATGGTAGTAATACACATTCACCCTCTTGGATAATAATATGAACTATCTCCCGTTCGACTGATAATATGTACTATAACCATTTTGAGGTGATAATAAAAGCTTATTGCCTTTCTTACGGGGAGATGAAAAGATATGTTGACCCAAGGCAAGTTATGTTATATGAGATCTCCCACTAACAAGGCCAACAAATTATGAAATTTCATCAAGGGTTACAAATGGGAGAAAGAGCAGCAGGGAGGATGAACAGACCATTTTTGTTGGAGACCTTATTTATGAAAAATAAACCTTCCTACGAAAATGAAATCTTAAGGTCAATAACGTTAAACCACAACCTCTAACCGACCGATTGGGTTAGCTTATTTTGTTACATCATCTGACGGGCGTTTTTATTTTCAGGCATGTTTCGTTTACGTGTTGGTCACTCAACGCTGGTCGTTCACCCTCCCTGCTGCTATAATTAAATCATTATTGTTATATCAATAATGATAGGAGAATCTCACACAACTAAATTAGCTCGAGAGCGACTAGATGCAATTAAAAAATATTTACCCGTCCGTAATTCTGTCAAGCAGCAACTACAAGAACGTCAGGAGTCTCAAGTGGAATTTGCAGAAGGTACAGAACAATTATTTAAACCGATTGTCGAACCAACAAAGAAAATTGTTACAGCAACTGAGGCAACACAGAAAGCTCTTGAAACATTACCTGTTGATATTGCTGGCCGTATTCAAGCAGCTCAACCTGGGGCTCAACCACAACCACAACCAACACCACCAAGAACCCGAACTAAGATAATAGATAAATTTACGCCTGAAGGTATTGCTGCTATCAAGGGCGAAGACCAATTACTTGCGCATGGATATTATGAAAGAGAAAAATATGTAAAACCAGAATATGTTAACTCTCTAAGCTCTGCCAATTGGATCAAGGATGTATATCGCGTTGCTACTGATATTCCAGAAATTAGATCTAATGAAGATATTATTAATTTTAACAGATTTGATGAGATTGTACATGAGCATATGACAAAAGCTAAACAAACTAAACGATTATTACCATCAGCACCACAACAATTTGAATTACCATCACCACAACGATCACAACGAGTACAACAAGAGCTACAACAACAAGAACAACAACAATTTAAAGAAATGATGAAACTATCACAATCACCACTACAACCACTACAATCACCACTACAACCAGTCAAAATAACAGGAAGAACATCAAGATCCTGGCGCAACTGGAAGTGGTCTTAGAACGCAACGCGTTCTAAGTCGAGGAAGTGGTCTTATTACTTGTCCTAATAACGTCCTTGCTGCTGTTGATCGACTAGAAATTCTCATTGGAGGAAAACGAGCTGGCAATAATTTCCCAGAAATCATTAATGAAGCAGCTGATATTTGTCAACGATTATTTACAGGTGGTGTTATGGATATTAATGTGTATCGGTCCCTTATTAACGAAATTAGTGACGATGTCACTTACGATGATTATCATAGTGACTAAGTATGTAATTAGATGTAATTAGTGATAAAATCACTTAATAATAATATGATCATACATAATACTCATAGACCAACCATGGTCAGGGTAATAAATTCACGATTACCAGTATGCAAAACGACCTACGGAGATGGACTAGGTGATGTTGTTCAAGGTCTATTTAGAAGGATAGCCCCAAAAGCAATACCGCTTGAAAAAGCAACAAGGAATGAAAGTTATTGACATTGTTCGTGAAAAAGGTATTGGTGCTGTTGGTGATGTTGCTAGCAAAGCATTCTCAGCAATCAAGGATAGACTAGCACGATTAATACGACGAAAACCTCAGCTACCAGTGAAACTGGCCAGCACTGAAGTGATGCCCTCAAATGTCAGTAAAATAATAAATCAAGCTGCTAATCAAAAACTAGCAGAGTTGGCTAGTGTACCAATGTCAGAAAAAGAAAAAAATATAACCGCTAGTCTGATAGCAGGAAGTGGTCTTCGTGTTAGACGAAGACGATAATAATAAAGATGTTCAAGCGTATATCTGATCCCCCGTTTGACATGGATGCACCAGTTTTAAAAGATGAATCTGTGCGCGATTATCAATATTATTCTTATGATGCACGAGAGCCAAATCAGCGTGGACGAATTGAGCTGCAAGTTCAGGATACAAGCAGATATTTCTTACCCGCTGAGGCATTCATTGAAGTAGAAGGTAGAATTTTACAAGTGGATGGTACAGGGGTTGGAATCGACCTGGTTTTGTTAACAATGGTATTATGGCGTTATTCAAAAGCGCCACAAACATGATTGACGGAAAGAATATTGAATCAATTCAGAATGATGTCGATATTGCCACGACAATAATTGGCCTTGCAAGATACAGCGATGATTACTCAAAATCAGCTGGTCCGTCAATGATGTTTGCAAAGGATATAACTGATCATCCAGAAAGCATCAATGTAACTATGGGTGATGTAAGAGATGCAGCAGGGGCCAACCCTACTCCTGCAGTTATAGCTATGAATGAAAATTTTAATTTAGGATTCGCATCACCTTAAACAATGTTAAATGATGAAGAAGAATTTTCATGTGTGATTCCACTATCACATATTTTGGGGTTTTGTAGAAATGTCAGAAAGGTCATTTTCGGAGCCAAGCATACAGTTGTACTTGTTCGAAAAGACAACGACAATGATGCAATCTGGCGACGTGATGCAGATGGTGCATGTATAGCAAGACTAACAAAACTTCCGTTGTGGATGCCAGTAATGACTCCAACAATACCTGAAGAAGAACGTTTACTCTCTTTTATGAGTCAAGGTGATAAATCAATGTTATCATGGTTGACGATGACCACAGATAGTATTTCAAGTGAAGTTGTTGGTTTATTTACATGGCAGAGAGCATCACAGCAGGGTATTTCTGCACCGCGACATATATTTATCGCATTTCAGGAAAATGCACGAGAAAACACACAAACACGAAATCCGATGGTATTTGACACGCTTGGAGTTAGTGAAGTTCCTTTAAGGATAAATGGGCATCAAGAACCAGCTGAGGATATACTACTGAGTTTTGATCACAATCATGTACCACGTGCTTACCATCGATTAATGACATTCGTGGGGCGTGATCAGAATATTGATTCTGGTTTACAGATATCTCAGCGTGATTTTACAACACTGTATCCAATATATTACTTTTCACTAGAACACTTAGATTTATTCAGGCAATCTGTCGATGATATACACTTTCGAGCTCATGTAGCACGGTCACCACCAAGAATAGCCGGTCCACCAGTTATTCGTGGTGGTTACAGAGCAATTGCTGTTATACTCAGTGATAAATCAATGCTACTTGAAGGTGTTGGTGGACGAATGAGAGTTATTGATGCGCCAGTAGAAAACATGTAATTAGATCCTGATTTAAAAAATGATGATAATTATAAATGTCATATCAACATGTTAGTGTTACTCTGACTCCTGGTCAGATTAAAAAGCTACAATCATCATCAAGAAATAATTGTGCGGTAAAAATATCACTAAAGCGAGAACAAATCGCAGGTCGTCCGAATAAGCTATCATTATCAGAACGCCAGCATAGGCATTTCAGTGAAGCCAAAAAATTAAATAAAGGTATAAAACTTAATCTTTCTGTGGGTGTCATTAAAGACATCGCTAAAACGGTGGCATATTTCCACATCTTGCCGCGTTACGAGCGATAATAGCCGCTGCAGCCCCAGCTGTTGCAAAAGCAGCTGCATTAGGCGCTGTTGGAACCGCTGCTGGAATAGCGTTAAAGAAAGCAACGGGTCAAGGAATTATGCACGCAGAAAACTTAAAAAAAAGAAAGATCACGAGCAAAACAACACGGAAGACGTCTAAGAGCTCCAAACGTGCCACAGCCGGGCCGTCTAAGATTATTAGGCCCAGTATACGGTCGCGGTCTAAGACTTCCAGGGACCCCATATTCATGGTACGGAAAAGGTCTAAGACTGCCCCGGTGACTTCGTCCCCGAGTTCGATGATTCTTCCTATGTCCAATTTTGATTTATTTAATGCTGCTAAGCAACTGAATATAAAAAACTTCAGAGGTGTTTTTATGCGTGATCAATTACCTACCGTTGCAATGCAACATGAAACTGGTATTACTAATCTTGATAAAAACTCTGGCCCAGGCACTCATTGGGTGGCATATGCAATTGATCCACGTGGAATTATTTATTTTGATTCATATGGACTAGCACCACCAAAAGAATTTTTAAAATATGTTAGCACAATACGAAGTACTGCTGTGCAAAGTCAGAACGCGATGCATTCTAAGATCTGGTATTCAACATTACCAACACAAAAATTAACGGATCCGCCAATATGTGGTCGAGAAGTACTCGCTGTACTTGATGCTGTATCAAAATCAACAACGCCACCTCATAAAGTCGTGCATGAATATACTACGTTGTCACACTTAAACAGATATTAGTAAATATAATGGTAGATATTTATGGAAGATCTTCTCGCAAAGCTCAGGAGCGAGTCGATTTATCTAAATATGCAACTCTTGATCAGCTCAGAAATTAAATCGATGATTTATTAAATATCACAAGTGTGGATCAAAATGAAGTCGTTGTTTTTCAGGATAAACAAGGACAATTAAAAACGAGTAATGTACAACTGTTAGATGTACTTATACGAATTCCCACCGCGGTTATTAATAATATCGTTACTTTTGCTGATCAAGGTAAAATACAAGATTCCGGTAAGTCAGTTAACGATTTTATCAAGCGAGCTGGTGATTTATTCACCGGTAACATTATTATGAATCAAAATAAAATTACATACCTTGGAAACCCAACCGCAGATACAGACGCAGCAACAAAAAAATACGTCGATGATCAAGAATCTAAGTACGTATTAGTCAACGGTGGTATAATGCGTGCATTTCTCAACATGAATAATAATGGCATTAATAATCTTAGAACACCAGAATCAGATTTCGATGCTGCAACGAAAAAATACATCGATGATATCGCTAGCGATCAAGAGACATCATTAACAACAATCAACGATGAAATGACCGCATTTAAAACTGATTTTTCCAATCACATACAAACGTTCCTGAATTTTCGTAGAAACATAAACAGATCTATTAATGAATTTTTTGGAAGTCCACCAACTGCTGACATAAAATTTGTTGACATTAACACAAAAATCAACGATATTGTTAGGGGAATTCCTAATATCATCGAAAAAACGAATCTATTAACAGAGTTACTTATTAAAATTCCTCACCAGAACACGTTGCGTTCTCTTGTGTACACAGTAGCATCAGGATCATCAACATGGACACCGCGCGATAACACTCTCGAACATACCGCAGAAGTAACTGGGTTATACAGGCTGTCTGTGTATGCTTTGGAAATTACTGCGGCCACTTCATCATCACCAAATGTACATTATAATCCTCTACTGGTGATGCTAAATAAGAACATCAAAGAAACATTTACGTTGACATCAACGGAAATGCCCCCGAGACGTTACTGGTGGTGTCTGGAAATCGTAGCTGAAACTTTTCAAGTAATTACTTAATTAAATGACAACGTCATTGTATAATGAATCAAACCCTAGTGACGGAGTCACTTATCGACGTTCAACGTCACAGATACAATCAAGTATGTGAGTGTCAAACCAAACAAAAAAATATCATCGACGATTATACAGTAAAAGTAAAAAAATATCGCAGACGTATGGTTGTTATTGATATAATTGTTTACTCAGTTTCTGCTGTTATTGCTGGAACCGGATTATTATTATCAACAATAACAATGACAGCGCCTGCAGTTGTAACAATTGTCGTTTCAGCTTCAACGATTTTCGCAGGCATTCTCAGTATTATCGCTAAGAAGATATCTACATGTACAAATGATAAATTACACGAGTATATAATAAAACTACACACAGAAACAACATCTTATTCTAAACTATCATCGTATCTTTTGGCGTACCTCAGCGATGGTAAAATATATGATGAGGAGTTCGTAATGATAATGAAAACCTATGATGAAGCATTTAGAATCGCTAGCGATTCTAGTGACAAAGTAACTTGTGATAAAGTGGAAGATTGAATTCCCGAGAGAACGCTCTGCGTTCTATTAAAATAATAACAGTAATAATAATGTCAACGTTAGAACTATTACAACAGATCGTCACTAATATAAAACCGTCAAAAACTACTATGATATCATTAAGTTCGACCAATCCTGAATTTAGCGTTAACTTTCCGACTGCAATTTCAGCAAGTGAAATAGCGCTAGCACAATTACAAGTTTATCATAGCTGGCCAAATATCAGGTCAAAATCGTTTGGTGGACTACCAGCAAACAATTCACTGGTATTTGCAAATAAGAATAAACCTGATGGAACTCCTGATTGGCAAGTTTTTGGAATTTCAACGGGCAGTTATCAAATAGAACAGATTAATGATGAGTTCCAACGTAGAATTAAATCTGTTACAGGAAAAGAATCCAAAATAGCAATTACTGTTTACGAACCAACATTATCAGCTGCGATTGAAATAAATTCACCTGATTATGTTGTAGATATTTATCAAAGTTCAATCAAATCAGTGTTAGGATGGCCTGATGTTCCCCCAGACCAAAGGTCAAATGGAATTCCAGAACCAAAACGAGAAGGATTTAAGACAAGCGAAAAAAGATTGAAGGAGATTCCTAAATAAAGAAAAATTTATCTATGGACCGTCAATGAATTTTTTATTGATAACGCTGAAAGTATTCCTGATCTAAGAGAAATTTACACAGAGGGACCTCCATCATGGCTTTTTAGTAAAATACCTATCACTGCTGTAAATAAAGCAATGAATGATGAATTTAATTATTTTTTCAATGTTATTAAAAATCATGTTACTAACATAATACAACATTACAGCAACGACACAAAAGAAATTATCCTTGAAGGAATTCGACATTTAAATTCAATATTATAAGATTTTAATTATCTTAAGCACATTTTAACTAGAAATGTATATTATCATCTCAGATCAGTAATTGTTGTCCCTGATAATGCTAAAGAAATAGTATTAAATAATCTTATATCTGAAGTAAATATTCCTGATTTTATTAATATCGATGAATATTTTCCAAAAATTCTTGAATCATGGAAAAAAAATAGCCCCGCCACCAGTTATCCTTAAACATAATAACGATCCATACGGTAGAGACCGTCATATCTCAACTGGTATTGTTAATATAACATCAACGATCGCAGTCAGTCTAGTATGTGATGTAATTGATGGCAGCTATCAAGTAGATCTTTCAAAGTCTAGCCAGGCCCAGCAAGGATATATATTATACTCATTCAGCAGCAGGAAAGGTGAACAGACCACTTGTCTGAATTGTCATTTGTCTAAAACATAAGGCTCCTACGAAGGCTGAAAAAACAATGTCAATAACTCTAAACCAAAGTCTCTAACCGAGACTATTTCCGTACAGTTGAAAACGGATAATAAAGCGTTTGGGTTAGCTCATTTTTGTTATTTTATTGTTGATTTTTTGTTTTTATTTTATAGTGCGTTTAGTTTACTCGCCGGGTCACTCAATTTTGGTTGTTCACTCTTCCTGCTGCTATAAATTAAACAACTATTATAAATATTATCAATAATGAATATTGGAAAACCACATTCAGCTAAATTAGCTCGAGAGCGATTAGAGGCAATTAAAAAATATTTACCTGTTCGTGATTCTGTCAAGCAACAATTACAATCACGTCAGGAATCTCAAGTTGAATTTGAAGAGGATACAAAACAATTATTTAAACCTATCACAGAAACCACTAAAGGTCTTCTTCCTACGTTAGAGAAAACCGCTGAAGCAACTGGAAAAATAGCAGAAAGAACTAAAAAAAACAAAGAAGATTCTACGAGAACTTTCAGCTGAAATAGCTGCTGCTCAACCAATGCAAGAAATACTTGAAGGTATTGACCAAGTTCGTGCTGAAATAGGTGATATAAAAGATCGTATACCGGAATCAGATAAAGAATCAAAAGCAAGAGCCAGGGTTAATCTGGTCGATAAGTTTACCGAAGAAGCTATTAATTTTATTAGAAAAGACAAAGATTTAAAATTAATTGAGATTGCTACGAGAGGTTACTATGATCGAAAACAATTTTTAAAATCTGACTTCGCTGATGATCCCGTAAGTGAGGATACTTGGCACAAATGGATATATCGCATATACTATAACGCTAATCAAGCTCGAAACGACGATCCAAAATATAATGACTATAAAAAAGGTAGATAACTATATTGCACAACAACAACAATTATCAATACCACCACAACAACAACAATTATCACCACCATAAACGCAACAAATAATGCAACAAATACAACGACAAAAACAACAATCTTCAAAATCACGAATACCATTGCCACAATCTCCAAAACAACAGAAACCAAGCAAAAAGGAAGAGGAGGAAGAATGGCAAGACGCTCCGCTTAGTACAGACGAATGGGGGAGACGATATGAAGAGAAAGAAAAAGAAGAAAGATTACGAAAAGAATTAGAAGATTTAGAATTAATTGAAAAAGAACCTAAAAATGGAGATGGGTTTAAAACTGCAAGTGGATTTACTACTCAAGGAAGTGGCCTTATTACTTGTCCTAATAACGTCCTTGCCGATGTTGAACGACTGGAAATTCTCATTGGAGGAAAACGAGCTGGTAATAACTCTCCAGAAATAATTAATGAAGCAGCTGATATTTGTAAACGATTATTTACAGGCGGTATCATGGATATTAATGTGTATCGGTCTCTCATTAATAAAATCGCCGATGACTACCACAGTGATTGAGTATGTAATTAAATACAGTTACTATAATAAAATGATCGTACATAGTACTCAACGTAGACCAACCATGGTCAGGGTAATGAATTCACGATTACCAGTATACAAAACGACCTACGGAGATGGATTAGGTGATGTTGTTTAGGGTCTATTTAGAAGGATAGCCCCAAAAGCAATACCGATTGCAAAGCAACTGGGAATGAAAGCTATTGATGTTGTTAGTGAAAAAGGTATTGGTGCTGTTGGTGATGTTGCTAGTAAAACATTCTCACCAATCAAGGATAGACTAGCACGATTAATACGACGAAAACCTCAACCAGTAAAATTACCTAGCACTGAAGTAATGCCCGCAAATGTCAGCAAAATAATAAATCAAGCTGCGAATCAAAAACTAGCAGAGTTGGCTAGTGTACCAATGTCAGAAAAAGAAAAAATATATAACCGGTAGTCTGATAGCAGGAAGTGGTCTTCGTTTTAGACGATAACAAATATAATGAAGATGTTCAAACGTATATCTGATCCTGCATTTGACATGGACGCACCAGTACTCAAGGGTGAGTCTGTGCGTGATTATCAATATTATTCTTATGATGCACGAATTCCAGATCAACGTGGAAGAATTGATCTGCAAGTTCAGGATACAAGTAGGTACTTCTTACCCGCTGAGGCATTTATTGAAGTAGAAGATGAAATTTTAAATAACGCTGCTCCTGCAGCACCAGTAGCATATGGAGCTGAAGTTAGGGTTGGTTTTGTTAATAATGGCATCATGGCGTTGTTTGACAGCGCAACGTACATGATTGACGGAAAAAATATTGAATCAATCCAGAAAGACGTTGATGTTGCTACAACAATACTTGGTCTTGCGAGATACAGCGACGATTATTCAAGATCAGCTGGCCCATCAATGATGTTTGTCAAGGATACTTCTGACCACCCTGACAATGGACAGTATAATATAAGACGACCAAGAAATAATGCCGACAACGCTGACGCTGACGTGTGACCTGTGGTTCATGGTGCTAATCCAAATTTCAACTTAGGATTTACAACACGTCGATCAATGTTGAAAGGTGACAGAAGAACATTTTCATGTTCAATTCCACTTTCACACATATTTGGATTTTGCAGAAACGTCAGAAAAGTTATTTTTGGAGCTAAACATACGGTTGTGCTCGTACAAAAAGCAACCGATAATGATGCAATATGGAGACCCATTGGTGATGCTGGTAAAGCAGTATTAACCAAACTTTCATTATGGATGCCGGTGATGACTCCATCAATATCTGAAGAAGATCGTCTACTCTCTTTTATGGGTCAAGGTGGTAAATCAGCATTATCATGGTTAACAATGACCACAGATGCTGTGCAGAGTAATGTTAATGGTTTATTCACGTGGCAAATAGCTTCCCAGCAGGGTATTTCTGCACCACGACATATATTTATTGCATTTCAGGATGCTACACGGGTGGATAATCAACTGCGTAGTAATATGATATTTGATCATCTTAATGTTTCTGAGGTTTCGTTAAGAATAAATGGACATCAAGAACCATCTGAGGATATTTTATTGAATTTCGATCGAAATCATGTAGCACGTGCATATCATCGTCTGATGACGTTCATGGGTCGTGATCAAAATGTTGATACTGGTTTACAAATATCTCAATTGGATTTTACAACGTTGTATCCAATTTATTACTTTTCACTCGAACACTTAGATTTGTTCAGACAATCTGTTGTTGATATACATTTTCGAGCTCGTGTGAGACCACCAGCAGCACCAGCACCAGTTGTTATTGACAATTACAGAGCAATAGCCGTTATACTCAGCGATAAATCAATGTTACTTGAAGGTGTTGGTGGACGAATGAGAGTTGTTGATGCTCCAGTAGAAAATATGTAATTAGATCGCTCATAATATTATAATGTCGTACAATCACGTCAGTGTCAGTCTGACTCCTGGTCAGATTAAAAGGCTACAATCAGCATCAAAAAATAACTGTGGAATAAAAATATCGTTGAAGAAAGAACAAATGAGCGGTTCAAATAAATTATCGTTGACCGAGCGTCAGTTTAGAAATTTCAATGAAGCAAAAAAATCAAATAAAGGTATAAAACTTAATCTTTCTGCGGGCGCTATCAAAGACATCGCTAAGACGGGTGGTATATTTCCTCTTCTTGCTGCTATACCAGCATTAATAGCCGCTGCAGCCCCAGCTGTTGCAAAAGCAGCTGCGTTAGGCACTGTTGGAACCGCTGCTGGAATGGCATTAAAGAAAGCAACAGGAAAAGGAATCATGCACGCAGAAAGCTTAAAAAAACGATCACGGGCAAAACAACACGGAAGACGGTTAAGAGCACCAAACGTACCACAGCCGGGCAGTCTAAGATTATCAGGCCCAGCATACGGTCGCGGTCTAAGATTACCAGGGACCCCGTATTCATGGTACGGAAAGGGTCTAAGACTTCCCGGGACAGTTTACTGATATCGCCTATGTCCAATTTTGATTTACTCGATGCTGCTAAAAAATTAAAAATAAAAAACTTCAGAGGTGTTTTTATGCGTGATCAATTACCAAAAAAACAAAACAATATTGAAACTGGTATTATTAATCTCGATAAAAACTCTGGCCGTGGCACTCATTGGGTTGGATATGCAATTGATCCACGTGGAATTATTTATTTTGATTCATATGGACTAGCTCCACCAAAAGAATTCTTAGAGTATGTTAGCAGCATACAAAGTACTCCAATTTGGTATTCAACATTACCAACACAAACATTAACTGATCCGCCAATATGTGGTCGTGAAGTACTTAACGTGCTTGATGTTGTATCAAAATCAACAGAACCACCTCACAAAGTAGTACATGAATATTCTACGTTGTCACATTTAAACAGACATTAGTAAATATAATGGTAGATATTTACGGTAGATCTTCTCGTGGTAAAGCTCAGCAGCAAGCTGATTTATCTAAATATGCAACCCCTGATCAGCTCAGAAATGAGATTGATGATTTATTAAATATTACAAGTGTGGATGAAAATGAGGTCGTTGTTTTTCAGGATAAAGAAGGACGATTAAAGACGAGTAATATACAACTGCCAGATTTACTCATACGAGTTCCTAATGCGGTTGTTGATAATATCGTTACTTTTACTGATCAGGGTAAAATACAAGATTCCGGTACGTCAGTCAACGATTATATTAAGAAAGCTGGTGATTCATTCACGGATTACATTATCATGAACCAAAATAAAATTATAGGCCTTGGAAACCCAACCGCAGATGCGGACGCTGCAACAAAGAAATATGTCGACGATCAAGAATGTAAGTACGTATTAGTCAACGGCGGTATAACGCGTGCATTTCTCAATATGAATAACAATGGTATTAATAATCTAAGAACACCAGAATTAGATTTTGATGCTGCAACAAAAAAAAATACGTCGATGATAAGGAAATTCCAGTAACAACTTCGCTAAAAACAATCAATGACGAAATGACTACACTCAATGCTACTTTTTCTAGACATGTAGAAACGTTCTTAAATTTTCGTAGAAACATAAACAAAACCATTAAAGATTTTTTGGGGGAACAACCAACCGTTGACATAAAACTCGCCGACGTTAACATGAAACTCAACGACATTATCAGTGGAATGCCTAATATTGTTCAAAAAACTAATCTGATTAAAATTCCACACGGACAGATTAAAAATATCGTGTATACAGTAGCATCGGGATCATCAACATGGACACCACAAAATAACACTCTCGAACATACTGCAGAAGTAACTGGGTTATACAGGCTGTCCATGTACGGTTTAGAAATTACTGCTGCCACTTCATCATCACCGAATATATATCATAATCCTCTACTGGTGATGCTAAATAAAAACACTAAAGAAATATTTACGCTGACATCAACGGAAATGCCTCCGAGACGTTACTGGTGGTGTCTGGAATTCGTAGCTGAGACTCCTTAATTAATTACTTAACGTCATTGTATAATGGATCAAAACCAAGGACCTCAGTCCTACATCGACGTTCAACGTCACAGATATAATCAAGTGTGTAAGTGTCAGACTGAATTAAAAAATATAATCGACGATTATACAGTGAAAGTAAAAAAAATATCGCAGACGTATGGTTGTCATTGATATAATTGTTTACTCAGTTTCCGCTATTGTTGCTGGAGCAGGATTATTATTATCAACAATAACAATGACAGCGCCTGCAGTTGTAACAATTATCGCCTCAACTTCAACGACTGTCGCAGGTATTCTTAGTATTATCGCTAAGAAGATATCTGCATGTACAAATACTAAATTACACGAGTATATAATAAAATTACATACAGCAACAACAGCCTATTCTAAATTATTGTCATATATTTCGTTCTGCCTCAGTGATGGTAAAATATCTGATGAGGAGTTTGCAACGATAATGAAAACCTACGATGAAGCATTTAGTGACAAAGTCATTCACAATAACCAAGGCGAATTAAATAATAACAATAGTAATAATGACTGAGTCTTCGGCAGCGTCAAGAGAATTACTTCAACAGATCATCACTAACACAACCCCGTCAAAAACTACGATGATCTCATGAAGTTCGACCAATCCTGAGTTTAGCGTTAACTTTCCAACCGCAATTCCTGCAAAAGAAATAGCATTAGCACAACTGCGAGTTTATTATAGCTGGCTAAATATTAGATCAAAACCATTTGGTGGACTACAGCCAAATAATTCGCTGGTATTTGCAAATAAGAATAAACCTGATGGAACTCCTGATTGGCAAGTAGTTAGTATTCCAACGGGTAATTATCAAATACAACAGATCAACGATGAGTTCCAACGCAGAATTAAATCTATTACAGGAAAAGAATTCAAAATAGCAATTACTGTTTACGAACCAACTTTATCAGCGGTGATTGAAATAAATTCCCCTGATTATTCTGTAGATATTTATCAAAGTTCGATTAGATCAGTATTAGAATGGCCTGAAGTTGAACCAGTTTATAAAGGCCCACCAGAACCACAACGATCTGATTTCGTTATAAATGTTGAAAAATTTATAAAAATCCCAGAATATCGAAAAACGTATCCATTTATAGAGAATCCGGATGCTTATCGTGGTTATACACATTATACTCATTTTATAGATTTCATTCAGGGCAAGAAAGGTACAACAAGAATAGCAACAATTAACGTTGAAGAAATTAACTCAAAATCAAGACCAATTAAATCTGAACATGGACGTGTACTTAATGATCTAAGAAATTTATTTTCCAGCATCAACACTTTTTATGATGATGATTTAAAAAATCAAATAATTGAAACAATACAACATTGGAATCAAGTTGCATCAGACTTAAAATATGTAAATAAGGCTATCGATGACAGAGAAAAAACATTAAACGCACCGGCAGATAGATTTCTTAATACTTACATAGTTAATGAAGACAGCTCAATTCAACGTGTAAGTTATAAACGTTTATTTACAACAGTGTTTCTTAAACATTATGGAATTACAGAAGAACAGCTACCAACATTTGTAATTCCGGGATTTAACTCTGAAGAGCTAAAGAAATCAGTTAATGATCTTATTGATGAACACTTTAAAAGAATATGTGATTCATGGAAAAAATTAATACCTACACCAACTGTTCTTAAATATAATAATGATCCATACGGTGGAGGTCGTCATATTTCTCCTGATATTGTTAATATAAGATCAACGATCGCAGTCAATTTAGTATGTGACGTAATTGATGGCAGCTATCAAGTAGATCTTGAAAAATCCACTCAAGCTCAACAAGGGTATATATTATATTCATTTAGCCCTCAAGCGCCGCCCGGGTGGTTAATTGTATCTGAGCCAATTAATCCAGTTTATCTACGTGTATATAATCCATTATTGTCAAGAATAAATTTCAAGCTTACTGACCAGACAGGACACATTTTGGATTTAAGAAATGAGGTTTTAAGTATAAATCTATATATACGCTCGTAGAACGTCCGAGTAAATATTTCTTAAAATAATCAAGGGAAAAAAATAATCTGATTCTGAAATAATATAATTATTTTTTTTACTGATTTTTCTCATTCTGATGGGTTAGATGGTACTCCGATTAGTGAAATATCTACAGATTCGTTAATCAGATGGGTTAAATGGTACTCTGTTTCATGAAATATCTACAGATTCGTTAATCAGATTCAATGAAATATTCATGGGTTTGTTAATCAGATTCAATGAAATAATCAGAATTTTCTTAATCAGATGGGCTAAATGGTACCTGTTTCATGAAATAATCAGAATTTTCTTAATTGGATGGGCTAAATGGTACTCTGATTCGTGAAATATCTACAGATTTGTTAATCAGATGGGTTAATGGTACTCTGATTCGTGAAATAATCAGAATTTTCTTAATCAGATGGGTTAGATGGTACTCTGTTTCATGAAATATTTGCAGATTTATCAAACAATATTATTATTATAATGCTCGTTAACAAACCTTCTGTTATTGATATTGATTCGTAAAATCTACAGATTCGTTAATCAGATGGGTTAAATGGTACTCTGTTTCGTGAAATATTTAGAATTTTCTTAATCAGATGGATTAAATGGTACTCTGTTTCATGAAATATTTAGAATTTTCTCATTCTGATGGGCTAAATGGTACTCTGATTAATAAAATTGTTACAAATTCTTCAATCTGATGGGTTGAACAATACTCAAAATCATTAAAATCTGAATAATATATGTTTGAGGCAATTGTACATATAATGAAGCGAGATAACTCTGCTCTCTCTCTCTCTGCAGAGCAAATTAAACGGTTATCTCCCTTACTACTACGTTTGATTTATAGACAACGAAGATATCTTGTTTTCGTTAATTATTTAGTGGTTTATTTGTTCTCTGTAAGCAATTAGTTGTTAGTGAAGCAGCAATTTGTAGCAGAGAGGGATATTGATGCATCTTTTGACTCTGATAACCTCAAATTCACGTCCGTTTATACAAGTGCGTTGAGTTATTTTTAGCTCTAGCACATGTATTTTGACCTAAAGAACGATAACTCATACAGAAAATGTAATATGCGATTATTTTATGAATTATGTTTGAAAAATTGAAGTAAATTTACGCTACAGTTCTACAATAACTGATTTTATTCTATTAGTAATACAAGTCCAGAGTAATCACATGTGAGACAGTGCAAAGTTATATACTGAAATTTAACTGTATATTCATAAGAGAGCGGTGGCCGAGGTGTTAAGGCGTTTGCACGTAGATCAAGTTTTGTAGACTCTCTGTGTGTTCGAGTCTCCAAAAATGCTAAAGATATATTATCTTGCATTCGGAGACGGATGATATTTATAATTGGGGGTACGAAACCCAACAGAAAAATAATACAACTCTCCCACCATGTAAACACGTGGTGGGTGTACTTTTGCACTCCCCGGGGTTTTGTATGGGGCGAGAGTGTACAAAATCTGTTGGACGTAGGTAAATCCCCCCCCTCCCGTTGTATTCCGTCAATAGTTAAGTTTATGTTTGTTGTTAAGTTTGTTGTTAAGTTTATGTTTGTTGTTAAGTTTATGTTTGTGCTGTCTGCAAAAATCAAAATCAAAATCAAAATCATCACTATTTGTATATATTCATGTTCATACAATCATATGTTTGTGCCGTCCGCAAAAATATAATCAAAATCATAATCATATGTATATAATCATAATCATACAATTATATATTCATTAGGATAAGTTTATGTGTTTGTGCCGTCCATTAGGATAAGTTTAGGATAAGTTTATGTGTTGTGTTTGTGTCGTTAATAAAAATTACGGATCACCTTTTAAGCTTTCTAGGATGTTGTTTGATAACCTAGGGGTTCACATGGGGGTTGAGTCTGTATAAATGTGTTTCGTCTAATTTCGAATGCCCCTGAGCTTGCTAGAATGTTGTTTGACAATCTAGGAGCTCATATGGGGTTGTGTTGTGATTATCTGTTTTGTAAATTTTTATATTGAAGAAATATTTATTATATAATGAACCAAGAAAATATTAATGCTATTATTTCCGCTATCAAAAAACTGCAGCATGAAGGAATAAATCTCTCTGATAATCTCGATCCTGAGAAAATATGCGATTATGAAATATTGAAACAACGAAAAGCCAAGGGTAAATACACACTGACATCTGAGTACAGATTCATGAAACTGATTTATCAATTAATGCTGGTATCCTTGGCAGGAGTAAATGACAAACAGGTAAAGCTGTTTGCGCCTCTTGCACGTTCAATCGAAAATATCAGATCTGAACTATCTCGTGAATACGAGAAAAAGAAGATTATAGATAATCGTGTAATACAACTAAGAAAAATTATGTTATTTGATTCTGTCAATGACACTGAGAGCAGCGACAGTGAAGGTGTCATGATTGATTGGGAATAATTAACAGAGTCGAACTATACAGTAAAAAAAAATATTTATTTATTAAGAGTACAGAGTTATCTGATATATTCAAATATTATCGACTGATCATATTTTTTTGAATATGCAGATTTGTATGTTTTATTTGCAACAAATTGTACTGATTGTGGATGTGTCCCAAAATGTTTTGCAGCTGCACTAATTGATGGAAAGTTATTTCTTGGCCTGTTTCTGTATTTATGGATATAACAGACCTCGGGATCTTAAGATATTTACCAGTATTTCCACGTGCAGTATTCTCTCTCTGCGTAGTAGCCTGCAGGTTAGATAACCGATTATTTTTGGGATTTCCATCAATATGATCAATTACAAGTCCATCTTCGATGACCCCATAAAAACATTCGAATATGAATCTATGTGATAAATAATGTTTATCTACACTGGTATTGAATTTAAAATAACCAAATTTATTAACACTACCCACTGGTTTTTTTAATCGACAGTGCCTGATTACACCATCTCGAGACGCCTCATAATTTTTAATTATGGGATGTGCCACAAATTCTTTTTGCTCCATTTATATATAATATTATTTATTTAAATCATTGTTTTGAAATCTGACCAGATAATCTTCTACGGTTTTTATAGGAGATTTACCTGACGATGTCAAAGTATTATTTTTTTGTCATAATATCGTTTTAATTCTCTGTATTTTTTCCGCCGCATTTTACACATAGCTGAGCTTTTCCTCTGACTCCAACACCACATTGCACACACGGTTTTGGTCCTAGACTACCATTTGTAACGCTTTGCATATGGTAGCAGCAGAATTCATTCACGCATGCTTTGTTACAAGGAGAAGTATATCCAATTTTGAGCCAAATACATCGATTCTTTGTTTGAATCATTATATATATATATATACTAAAATTTAATTTAAATATTTGTCTTAATTATAATGGAAGAATTATCCATCATTGAGCCTTCCGCAGTCTCAGCGGGAACTAGATTTGATCTTGACAGACTATCAGAATATAAATTTAGTGTTTCGATGCAAGATCTAGCTTTAACAAATGAGGAAATAACCGAACGTATCCGTGAAGCCAAGAAGGAATTTCGTGACAACGGTGCGGCTCATGTGTGGTCAACATTTAGGATCGGAAATATTGTCGATACTATAATGAATGACAGACGAGGAAGAATGATTATTAACCACCTTGATGTTCAAAAATATTTTATTTTAATAAAATTTATTGTAAGGACAGATGACGATACTTGGATTATTCGTGACAAGCGTGATCCAGTCCGCATACAGTCAGGAAATAATATTGTCATCTTGAGTAATAAATCCAAGCCCGGAATACTGACTGGTATTGACAAACCGTATTATGAACGAAGGTATCCTGTGACTGCGGTTGTATATGCAATATATCCGCTGAATAATAAACCTGACGTTGGGAATCTCAAACCGATGAGACTGTCAGAGTCAAGAATAAACTGTGTAGCTGAAAGAGTTACAGAACATTTCACAAACGCGATACGTGGTAATGGTTTAACAGATTTACGACGTAAAAAATAAATACATGGGCAGAAGCAGTTAAAGATACTGGAGCATTTATTAAAGATGTTGCTGAGCTGGGAAAGCTATTAAAATTTCCAATAACAGTGAAGACGTTAACAGGAGAGATTTTATATAAATCAAAATATGAATCAAGAGGAGCTTCGATAGATATTATTGATGACAATGCACATGCATGGACTAATGCTATAACAATATTTCCACGAGACAGAACGGTTAAATTTTATAATGGTCATATATTTGATTTTTATCAAAAATATCAGTAAAAGTGACCCTGTATCTGTTTGGTTATTTCAAAGTTCAGAATATGATTATTATGCTCAGTTTGCACCGCCTGGTGGGGATATTTATCGTACAGAATCTCTTCATGTAGAAATGGAACATCTTGCGCTGAAATATACTTCTGACGATGTCAAAGTTAGACAATTACTGAATAATTGTTTTACAGTTCCATCAGTTGCTGTTCACTTCGCTCAGGAGAAAAATGCATGGAAACCGACACAATCACAATTTATTGAAGATATCCAGAAAAGTTGTATAGAATATGGACATGGTGGATTATGGAATACCAAATACAAGTATAACGACGTTATCTCAGTTGATATGGTAGCATGTTATCCTGGGAGTTTTCTTGCATACGGAGGATGTTCTAAATACTTTAAGAGATTTGGACATCCATCACATGAGATGACCAGAGTTGCGATAAACGGACCCTTACCAGATTTTGACTTAACCGGATTCGCATATATAGAATCATTCGAGTTTACAGAAAATCTCCATCCGATTACTTATGCTTGGTTTGGAAGACATTTTTCAGAAAAATGTTGGGTTCCAATAGTACTATTGCGATATATGCTTGATGCTGGAATTTTAATATCACTACAGGTGAGTGAGGCAATTATATCGTATAGTTCACAGAAGCAAGTTTGGTTACCAGAACCGGATAGATTTAATATCGATGATGCCAGGAGAGAATTTCCTGATCTCAATGAAGATGACATTATTAAAATTATTAATAATATACGTAAGTGCAGAGAGGAGCATGATGAGAAAGTTGCAAAAGATCTCGGTAGAAAGATAATTGGTAAATTTACTCAAGGAGGAGCATATGATCATAAAAAACACTGTACAAGATTGATTATGGACGATGTTGAACTCGATTTTATAATCGCTGATACAACGGAAAAAAAACACATTTATAAGCCGATGTAATGCTTATTTATCAGACGGAACCAAACTAGGTACAATTGTGAGCTATCTTGATGGTGACTCACCGCAATTTACTCATTTAAGATCTTCAATGCTAGCCTATGTTTCGATAAATCTACTGTCTATGATAAATAGATTTCCTCGTTACGCTGTCAGAGTTCCTACGGATTCGTTCTACATAAATAAAAAATATACGGATTTTTTAAAACAGCTACTTGGTAATGGTGAATGGGGATCATGGAGAATAAAACAGGAGAGTATACTTAGTTATTCTGAATCTGCCGACGTTGAAATTAAGGAAATATATTACAAAAATAATAATCAAGTATCAAAGTCATCAGCACCATCTGTATATGATCCTGTGGCTAGACATAAGACTATTTATCTTAACGGATGCGGTGGTTCAGGTAAAACAACTCGTGCGATTAAATTATTCCTGAACAACCATTCAGATATAATTGTTTTGACACCGACACATAAACTCGCCAGAGAAATAAAAGAACGAGGAGTAAAATCATGTACATACCATAGTTTCTTCAGATGGTGCGGAGACACATGGACTTCTGAGCGAATGGGTGAGAAATATATACCTAAATATATTATATGGGACGAGATAGACACGGTGTCGTTAGAAATATTAAAAACATTTCTTTATTGGTTATTAACAAAGAATACTGCTGTAATAATGTGTGGTGATCATGGTCAACCACCACCCTTTATTGGACAGTCACCACATGAATGGCTGAAGAATAATGTAGATTATTATGAAGAAATAAATGATGACCATAGAGCTATTGATGAACCGCTGATAGAACTTAAAAGGTTAATCAGACTACAGCCAGATAAAATACAATGTGAGATAGTGCGTAAAGTAATTCCAGAAACTACTATGAATGATTTTTTGAGTTGATGGAATCCCGCTGATTTAATAGCCGCAAGTAGAAAGATAGTTCGTGATAAACTGCAGGATAAATTATTTACGTTACATAAAGAAAAGTTTTCAGATCTACCTGTACCATTATGTTATCGCCCAACAGAAACTCGACGACAAAATATTGATGTTGAAATTCCTGGTGGTGGAATACAAAATCTTGTCTTGAATGATATTGTTTTGGTTGCTGTTGATGTTGTTGAGAATGCGCTGAGTATGGATAAATCTCCGTGGACGTTAGGATACGCTATAACGATCCATTCTTCACAAGGATTAACTATTTCTGATGCAAATATCTGGATTGTCAAGGGTCGGATTGAATGGTCAAATTTAGTCTATCTCGCAGTATCTCGAGTCAGAAGAATATATCAACTACATAGGGTTATTATGAATTTTACAGAAAATAATGATCAGACTGTTAGCAATGACGTAATAAGAAAAAACTATCTGGTTATAAGCAATGTGACAGAAAAAAAAAATATGCGTGACTTTGATATAGATACTGAATTTATTATAACACTAAAACAACGACAGAATAATCATTGTGCAAGCTGTAACGCAGTAATGTTATGGCAGTATTCGAATAATAATCCAAGACAATTTACCGTAGACAGAATTAATAGTGATCTTGGTCATACACGGGATAATGTGATGCTGACCTGTCTTGAATGCAATCGACGTAGAGGTTCTGGTTATGTAATTGTATGTGGTGGTAATTGCGTATCCTCATGAATTACCTGTAATTGTTCACGTACAAATCCACGTTGAGGAGCAGTTGAATCTAGTCTGTAGATTGGAGGTCTACCAATGGATCTTACCACGCTAGAAATTGTATGTGTAGTTACACTCCAGATAGGATCGGTTGCTCTTTTTTTACCACCTTCAAGTTCACCAGGTTCATATAAATATCTTACAGTTACATTACCTAATACTGGTTGAGAGAAAGATTCACGTCGTTGTATTGGTATATATTTTTTTGTGATCGCATTAGAAGGGTTCATGGAAGTTGAACGAGTAATTTCATTATTCAATGCAGATATCACACTTGGTAACCTTGCAACCCATTCACGAGATCTCTCACCGGACTTAAAGTCAATGGATATTTCATTTGCGCATTGATATCCAAATAACCGCTCAGCAAGTGTTCGATTAAATCGTTTAACGATTGCCTGATCACGATGAATTTCAGTGTGTCCTCGTCTGATTTTAACGTTGTGTTTCTTCATCAACGATAATACTGCACCAAGAAATTCTTTGTCAGGATCAACTTGTAATAATTGTGGCCATCGTAGACGGCCACGTTGATAAATGCGCTCAAACGCAGATGCAACTTCAGATGCTGTTTTTATTGATAATGGTTCCGCTTCTTTATATCTACTTGCAACGTCAACGACAGTTAACGCGTATTTGCATGTGCGTGATTGACGTCTACGTGTTTTAATAGTATTGTGTGGTAAAAATAAAATAT
>JAECUM010093766.1:0-43707 GCA_016617855.1 Megalonaias nervosa | reverse complement strand
CTGTTTTGTTTCTGTGGTAGAATTAGTAAACATATTTTACATTTCTAAAACCACTGTATCAGTTGACCTCTCAAGTAAGTGCAACATATGACAGTAAACTCGTATAACAAATATTCCTATAAATCTTAAAATCTATGTAGGTATAAATGTTTACCTAATTGCATTTCTACAGGTATACTATAGTGATCATATAAAAATTTGTCTAATGGAGTGGTCACCTAGACATTGTCCAGTTGAGTGGTCACCTAGACATTGTCCAGTTGAGTGATCACCTATACATTGTCCAGCTGAGTGGTCCATCTAGACATTGTCCAATTGAGTAGGTCACCTTAATAATGTTGGCTATTTAGCATGTACAATTTCAAATATTTAATTTGTCTGCAGGTTTTTGTCTCATCTAAATTAAATTTTCCCTTTCTTAATTAAATACATTCTGTTAATCATCATCATTTTTCAGGGGAAAAACCCTAGTTTTAAATTAATATCTGTGCTTAGTAGCGAACATAACATTCTCCTCAAAACAAAATTAAAAGGAGTTCAAGATCTCTTTAGCAGTCTCACACCAACTGAATAGATTAATTTGAATGTGTTAGGGAGATGACTGCTTAGGTCATTTCACAAGAAAATTAGAACTTACCTTGATATGAAAGCAATCAGTATGGGTATGGACTTCACTAGATTCTGAATGCCTGTCTATCAACCATTTGGCTTCCCTAACACACCTGGGTTTCTTCATTGTGCAGGAACCAGTGGAAAGAACAATATAATGCATGATACTTAATGATACATTGATGATTCTTAATGATACATTGATGATTCTTAATGATACATTGATGGTTCTTAATGATACATTGATGATACTTAATGATACATTGATGATTCTTAATGATACATTGATGATTCTTAATGATACATTGATGATTCTTATGATTCTTAATCAGTAAAATAATAAAATAAAATAGAAACAGTCATACATATAATTATATTGTTATAAAGGATATACAATTTATCAATTTAAAAAAAATTTAAAAAAATAAAATAAAAAAATATTTCGTACAATTTTATATAGTGCATTGGTATTAAGGCCATTATGATACAAAGTATCTAATTTATGAATCCAAGAAGTTTCTTTTATGAGTCTATTCATGTCTCCATGCAGAATATATTGGCATGAAAGAAAAATTGAGTAGAGAGTGATTATTGATATTAAAATGTGTTGAAATATTAGAGGAAAACTGAGGATCTCTATAATTTTTTATATGAAAGCGATGATTATTCATTATCTTAGAAACTTGTTGAAGTGTTTGTCCAACATATTGCATATTACATTTTTTACAGGTTATCAAATAAATCACATCAGTTGATAGTGTTATAACATAGAGAAAATACCTCTTTTGTATTAGTGCTACTGAAAGAAGTACTTTCTCCTATGTTTGCACATTTAGAGCACCTGTGTCTATTACATTTAGATGATGAGAAATGTCTTTTTATTTTCTGTCTGTTTAGTTCTAATTAGAAAATCTTGCAAATTCTTTTTTAAAATTGATAAATTGTATATCCTTTATAACAATATAATTATATGTATGACTGTTTTTCTCTATTTTATTTTATTATTTTACTGATTCAGGTTTCATTAGAGACTCGTGTATCTTTTAGATCCTGTCATGTATATATAATTGTTATAATGATGCATATCATTTATGATGTTACATAATGACATAATTGTTATTTTAAAATATAAAGACGTCATCCGTTTCTTTCAAAACATTTTGTGCCTGAAGAAGCATGTATTAAATGTGAAACTAGTTGCACAGAATTATTGTCATTTGTGTTGTTTTTTATCCCAATTACGATTCTTAATGATACAGTGATGATTCATAATGATACATCGATGATATTTAATGATACATTGATGATAATTAATGATACATTGATGATGCTTAATGATACATTGACAATACTTAATGACACATTGATAATATTTATGATACATTGATGATATTTATGATACGTTGATGATACTTAATGATACATTGATGATATTTAATCATACATATTGATGATATTTAATCATTCATATTGATGATACTTAATGATATGTTAATGATAGGACCAATTATATAACAAAAAATCATATACTACTTATACTTGCTTTTAGGTTGAGGGCATCTGCAAAATGCACCTAGATCTGCCATTGCATAATGTGCTGGCAGATATGAGCCTCTGCAGTCTGTCAGAAGTAATCAGTAGAATAAACAACACAGACCCTGATCTGTTGTCATATTATGCATTGGCAGATCAGGTTCTACAGTGCCTACAATAGAACTGAACTTACATCGGAATATATCTGATAGATTAATCACCCACTTGATAAATTTCAAGTAAGAATTTTCTCATTGCAGTAACTCTTCAAGCCAATACAGGACAGTCCTTTAAGGGATTTCTCTTACAAGCAAGAAAAAAGAACACTGTTAACCAGCCAAACACAATTGGTACCCTAACTGAAGATACCTTAACCAAGAACCCTTGTTCCACTGGAGTGGTATGTATGTCTACAAGTCTGCTTTTCTCTGTCTGTTTCTCCACACACAAAAAGAGAGAGACAGAGAGACAGAGACAGAGACAGAGAGAGAGAGAGGAGAGAGGAGAGAGAGCTTGAGCTTTGGTAATGAATGTATTATTCGTGTGCAAGAGAGAGAGAGAGAGAGAGAGAGAGAGAGAGAGAGAGAGAGAGAGAGAGAGAGAGAGAGAGAGAGAGAGAGAGAGAGAGAGAGAGAGAGAGCTTGAGCTTTGGTAATGAATGTATTATTTCGTGTGCAAGAGAGAGATAGACAGAGAGACAGAGAACTTTCCTACAATTTAGAACCTGGTCTTATTACCATCATTTCATAAGAATTCACACATAGGTCAACTCCAAATTATTAAAATAAACTCTAGGTCTCATCATCCTGTGCTAACTCATTAGGAAAAGTTTCTTTATGTACATGTGATTACTGGGTTGTCATACAGTCTAGGGCTTTGTGTATAAAATGCCTTTCTATTTCATGACAAGATTGTTTGTGTTTGTTTTTCTTGTCTTTGTATTTTATCAAAATTGTAAAAAAAAGCAACAACATCCTATCTGTCAGTCCATCAATCTCTCTGTCCAGTGCCATGAGTTAGATTAGGGCTTGTGTTTAACATGTTTTCACAAATATATTTGCATGCAGAATCTTTTATTAAATGATGTATTTATAAAGGAACTACAGACTGATCACATTTAGAAACTTGTAACTAATGTGTAGATTTATCATGAGGTACTACAATGTTTATTGGATACATATACTTTACTTGTACAACTGTACAGATTGTACTTGTACTACTGCATGCACTGTACTTGTACTACTGCATATACTGTACATGTGCTACTGCACAGCACATACTTGTACTACAGCATTACTGTACTTGTACTACTGCATATACTTTATTACTGCACATATTGAACTTGTACTACAGCATATACTTTACTACTGCACATACTGTACTTGTACTACTGCACATACTGTACTTGTACTACTGCATATACTTTACTACTGCACATACTGTACTTGTACTACTGCATATACTGTAATTGTACTACTGTATATACTGTAATTGTACTACTGCACATACTGTAATTGTACTACTGCATATACTGTAATTGTACTACTGCATATACTGTAATTGTACTACTGCATATACTGTAATTGTACTACTGCACATACTGTAATTGTACTACTGCATATACTGTAATTGTGCTACTGTATATATACTGTAATTGTACTACTGTATATATCGTAATTGTACTACTGCATATACTGTAATTGTACTACTGCATATACTGTAATTGTACTACTGCATATACTGTAATTGTACTACTGTATATACTGTAATTGTACTACTGCATATACTGTAATTGTACTACTGCATATACTGTAATTGTACTACTGCATATACTGTAATTGTACTACATATACTGTAATTGTACTACTGCATATACTGTAATTGTACTACTGCATATACTGTAATTGTACTACTGTATATACTGTAATTTTACTAAAGCACATGTTGTACTTATACTAATGTACATACTGTAGACCAAACTTTACTATTTTATAACGTCAAGAATGAAGACTTAAAAAAGATTTCCTATTGAACAAAAAGAACTATTTTATATGCCCTGTGTATCTGGATTTGAACCTCACTTCATCTGTCCAGCAGTCTGGAAGAGCTTATTAGATGACCTGACAAAGCTGAGTCTGTTATTTCTCATGAGAAATTGTTTCTCACCAGATTATAATCAAACTTAAGGTAATTAGGCTAATATTGTGATGATGCTGGTGAGATTTATTATGAACTTTACATATATTTGCTGCAGTCTTGTATCAGATTGGTTGAGCTTTTACGTTTTTCAAGACAATATTTTGTATCAAACTTGGTAAATAGGCTATATGGTCAAGTGTTAACATTATGTAAGCCAGGAGAGTGATGAGGCCTGCATGGGCCTCTTGTTCTTTGTCCTGACACAAATTGATTATGAATAGCAGATAGACATTATAGCTCCTTTTTAAAACTAATGTAGAAAGTAAAAAACAATAATGAGTTGGTGGCCACTCAACAAAAACCTTGCAGTTAAACACATCATGATTGGAACATAGCATCTCAAGCATCAATATGAAGTATTTTTACAAATGATGATAATGATTCAAATTTTTTTTCACTGATACTTTGTAGGCAGCTCTAACTCAAAGGAGTGAAAACCCCAGGTCCACGTTAAGCGTGACATGGAAAGCCCCAGCAGTAGCAGATGGAAATGTGGTGTTCTTGTAAGTATTATTGATCTGACAGGAAAGTGCATGTACCCTATTCTGTAGGGAACCCTCAGTGGCCAATATCAGTTTAATAACAACACATAGAGAAACCATAGTCCACTGTCATGATTTCCTACATATTTACATACATCTTAGTTTGAGGTAACTATATTTTCAAAGCTCCTCTACTTAAGTGCTCAGACTTGAAACTGCCATTGTAAATTTGTGTTTGATATATTTGTTAATTTGTAAACCTCAAAAATACTATATTAACCATTTGCTGACCATTTTCAATTAAAGTTCTTCTTTAAGATATTTTTACCCCCAAAGTAATTTTCTCTCTGCACCCATGATCTTTAAATAAAGTATTATTATTTATTTTTCTCATCACAAGTTTATGATTAGATCTGCAGGAAGTGACTTAACAATATGTAAAAAGAAATACTTAGAAAATTTATATTATTTGAGGAAAGTGACTGTTCTGTTAATTACTACAAACAGGTTTTTAATGATATTAAAATTAATTTCTTTTTTATTAACCATTCATGGTTTCTGTTGCTCTCTCATTACAAAAGTAAGTCTGACACTGTGGTCCATATATCATGCTTCACTCACTGGTCATATTTAGTGTTTCAAGTATATTTCTCAAGTTATGTTCAAACCAGCATCATCAAACAGAATGATTATGTGCATCTCAAAAACCACACCCTTGCAACAAAAGAAGGTTTATGTGACCCATATTTTGTATTTACTCACTTAAGTTACGTTTTACATTTTAGGTCACAAATGCAGGCTTTTTGAATGAATCACTGAATTTAGGTACATTTGGTATTTTAACTATTCTTAAATCATTCAACTGAAAGATTGTATACATCTTTTTTAGTACTATACTTGTACAAATAAGCTACTGTGACCTACATTTTACAGATGTTTTGCATCTATGTACGTGCTATCCAGTTTTGACCAATACAGTTTGGTGAGGGAATACATCTTCATGAGCACTCACTCAATGCAGGAGTAGGCGATTATGACCAATATTTTATGTTTCACTGACTTGATTAAATTTTGTGTATGATGTTCATTTTACAGTTCATGTAAAATTGGTAAACTAATAATGATATGCATATGTCTAGTCCTACACCCATGCAACTAAAGTTCATCATGTCTTATATTACAGACTTTGGTAAAGTTTTTTTGTTAAGCACATGACTACATGGGCAGTATATGCACACTAGCCTATTTAGGAACATGAAACTTGGTGAGGGGATGCAGTGATACACTCTTAGCACAAAAAGATTTCTGTGTGACCTATATTTCATGTTTCAGTTACTTTGTTGGAATTTTCTGTTTATAGTTCATTTATTGGGTGCTGTTCTTGTTTGAATGATAAAATTTTGAATCTTGGATGCACCTGTTAGTACCACACCTTACAACCACAGGTCACTGTGACCTGCTTTTTATGCTTTACTAACATAGGTTAACTAATTGTTAAGCTCATGACCACTTCCATTGCCTACATAAAAGGCCCTTTGTGACCAATGCATTAGGAAGTAAGAGTAAAAATATTCATTGAATGGTAATCTTTCCATATTAATGACTTAAGACTGCTTATTGTGTTAGGTTACCCTGAAGGGGTTGACTGTGTATTGTATGTGTGAATGAGTATAAGAACTGGATGAATGGATTGTGTATTTTTCCTATGAGGGTCAGCTGTAGTGGCTAGTCAAGATAATTAATGATGCATGAACTGTGCTTCTAATACTGGCTATCACTCCAAGGTTAAACAAAGCCTGTGGTTTTCAACCAGAAAAGTGTCTGGCTTATATCAGTATCTAAAGCATATTGTTAGAATAATGATAGAATGTGTGTGTGTGTGTCTGTGTGTGTGTGTGTGTGTCTCTGTGTGTGTGTGTGTGTGTGTGTGTGTGTGTGTGTGTGTGTGTGTGTGTGTGTGTGTGTGTGTGTGTGTGTGTGTGTGTGTGTGTGTGTGTGTGTGTGTGTGTGTGTGTTTTGGGTTTTACACCATTTTTCAGCACAAGATAGGCTATAAAATGGCAGCCAGTACAACTGGTGGAGGAACAGTATGGGCAAACCCCTGTAAGAACCACCGACCCATAGGAAGCTACTGGCAAGCTTTCTTGCATACCCACATTGGCTGAGTTCAAGACTTAAACCCATGTGGATGGAGGAGAAATGGTAGTGATTGTTAAAGACAAGCAGTTTAGACCACTTGGCCACCTGGGGTCTTCTTTGTGTGTGTGTGTGTGTGTGTGTGTGTGTGTGTGTGTGTGTGTGTGTGTGTGTGTGTGTGTGTGTGTGTGTGTGTGTGTGTGTGTGTGTGTGAAAGTGGCGAAATGGAGACATCAGTGTGAATACTAACCAACAGACCAGGGACACACCTCGAAACAGGGACATCCCCGTTTTGTAATGTTGGCTTAAATGGAATGTCAAGGCCTTATTTAATGATACAAACCTTGAAATTAGCATATCTGAGCATGTCCCCATTTTGTTGTTATTTTTTTACATCATGCTATACACAACAATACACATGTCCCACTCAACTCAAAACCTCATGTGTATCAGTCGGAAAAATGCGTCCCCATTTATGCGGTAAAAATTCACACTGTTTTGCTGTCGGCTTGCCCACTTTCCTTCCAAATTACTCACCGAAGATGGCATCAGTAAGAGCTAACAGGATTTAAATCATTTATGTAAACATAGATAAATATATGTGATATATTTTCTATTTTAACACAGAGAGCATATCGACATACATGTTTATTAATGGATAGTCCAACGTTCATAACTCTGAGCCATGTACATTTGGATAAGAAATACACTGGAAAATATCAGCATAGATTTTAGTTCATACAAATGTGGTTAGAAGAATAGTAATGAACAGTCTACATGGTAACCAAAACATAATCCCATTTCCTTCCTCAAATGAACCGTATTAGAGTTAAATCTGACAAGTTAAGCTTGAACCAATAGGAAATAAAAATAACTTGTGTATGTACTTGTACATGGCACCAGCCATGATGCTGAAAATACAAGTTTTCATACTCATATCTAGTGTTTCTTGATGTATCATAAATGTGCATGCTGGCTGAAGTATAAATAATTTGAAACAAAACAATCAGATAAATTTTGTTTGACTCAGAGGTAAATTATCAAATATTTCTCATTCTTTCCTCGTTTAGTCAGTATCTTTTTATATTCTCTCTCTCTCTCTCTCTCTCTCTCTCTCTCTCTCTCTCTCTCTCTCTCTGCTTCGTTACTTCTGTCTGTCGTTCTTCCTTCTTGCTAGCTTCATTTCTTTCTGGCCGTAAGTCCCTTGTTTTCCCCAATTTCTAAGGACCCGGTGATAACAGTCGTCAATTTTTCTCTAATCAATCAATGACCACAAATATGCAACATTAAATTCACAACTGATTTCACTAAGCAAAAGGCAGAATATTAATACTGTTACATGCAAGAGGTCTCTTTAGTGAACGAATGAAACAAACTATAATAATTTCCCTCTAATTAATGCATGACCACCAATATCACAACCACACATTTACATCACAACTTCACAATTGCCTGCCTACCTCACAAATGCATTGTTTCTCCTTAATACATTTCCGTAACGTAGCACTGGTACTTAACTACCATAAAATACAAATCACAACTCAAACACCAAACACCAGGAACTATTTTTCCTACGCTACCTTAAGTCAGTCAAATCATGATTTTAAGCCTCATTTCCCCTGTAACTCTACGCCATATTTACCATCATAGTAAAAACAAAAGGCGTCTCCAGATAACGGGACAGTCCCATCTCAATCATTCTCTTGTACAATTTACCAGTCTCTATCATGAATACTGCACATGGAGTCACACAATCAATCCACACAATTAGATTTTAATAGGGACTATTTGTCTCCAGGGACACTTATGCGGCTCTGACCTGAGCTCACTAAAACTAAACCATGCCATCCTGGACGTACATTTTTACTTATATATATATACGACAAACATTATATAAATTCAACATGATAATTTTAATTTAGTTTCTTAATATGGATGGGAACTATGTGCATGAGGTGAGATTACTGCAGTATTTAGAGTGAATTGATTTCTATTTAGAATCAAAATACATACTCATTGAATGTCCCCTATTTGATTGTAAAATTTCTAACACTGTATACGTGTGTGTCCCCGTTCTGATGGTAAAGATTCTCATACAGTGTTTCTTGCAAATTAACCACAATTAATTAGAAATGACATGTATATATCAAATGCATAGTAAAATAGACCTTTATCACTCATAATTTGTTAAACTTAAAATGTCCCCGTTTAGATGGTAAAAATCATATGTCCCAGTTTTGTAGGTTTTACAAGAATGTGCGTGTGTGTGTGTGTTGTGTGTGTGTGCATGACAGGGCAACAGTAGACTCTGCACAATACTGGCTATATAGTACCAATTATAATGTTTAAAAATTTAAATATTTATAGGTTACTGCATTATTTCATTGTCCTACCTAAGGCTTAATAATAAATGAATACACTAAAAGAAACAAAGTAATTCAATTTATGCTGTATTTCAAAATTAATACACAACCATAGATTCATCAATGCACAGTAACAATATTAATGTACACATAACACTGACAAGTGACCTTTGAACTTCACTGCATGCTCAACATTAGTTTTTAATAAATTCCCATTTTGGTCTACTTAAAAATGAAATTTAGAGTCATATTTTGAATGAATGAGCATCGAGAAAACCTTTTAAGTTGGTCTAGAATGGATGGATTTTGTTTTTCTGTTGATCCAACTCAATTCTGATTCTCTGCTTATGATGGACTGGATTTATTGGGTCAGTTCAGTGCAGTAAGGAGAATATGATTTCAGTTGGAAATGTAGTCAAAATTACAGTACAATTTCAGTGTGTATCAGATTTTCCATGACATGGGTCATGTCATTTGGATGTGCAGAACTAAGAAAGTACATTCTGAGGAAATTCAAGATGTATAAATGTAAAAATATTTATTACCCTTCATATTACCAGCTAAAGAAGAAATGTTTGTGCCCTGTCACTTACATGTTTACTGTTGGAGGGACCCCAGCTATGACCTGTATCATACAGTGTATGTCTTCTATTGCTAGCCTAATATTGTATCAAAATAATTAAATGGGGAAAATTGCAAAGCAGCTGTTGTGTGACTGTCCCTTTAGCCAGCAGAAATAAGAATTCATTGTCATCTTGGCTTATTGGCTCTGATGCTCTTAGTTTCCTACCTAAACCTTCAGTTGCATTTTTTTCTTGAATTTTGTGTTTTGACTGACTTGTAAAATGGTATGTTTTTAATAAGTATGTCATAGCCCTTGGCCTCAGTATGCTTTCTGTGCTATTTTTACTGACCCTAGAAAGGACTGATCAGAGTCTGAACCATTCTATATGCAAGGCGAAATGTTATGAGTATTTCTCCTAAATAAATGTTTAAATGATCAGAATGGTATTTTCAATTACTGCATCTCTCACATTTGCTGTTGACATTTCAGATATCATATTCATACATTTGCTTGTTTCAAAGATTCATTTGTGATTCAGTGAATTCATCCACATCATTAATTTTATTATCTCTACTTTCAAATCGATGGAACCACTTGTTTAGTTCATTCACAAACAAACTTAATCAGCTAAAAGTGTCTATGGCATGAGTGTACATGGTTTATTTGCAAAGTAGTTCCTAATACACAATACTATTTTTAGATGCACACATTTCACAGTATGCAGCCATTTAGTATTGAAAAATACTGCAGGATTCTGATAATGTTAAATTAATGGAGAAAAAAATGAGCATATAATAAAAAAATTACTAAAAAGCTTTCATTAGAAAAGGAGCTAATATTTCACTATCATATTGACATGTACATTATTTTCTGAATGTTAGTCAATGTTTCAATAGCAGTTGGAGACTGTAAAACACTACATAGAGGTGGGTCTCATTGTTACAATAGCTGTTGGAGACTATAAAATGCTACATAGAGGTGGGTCAGTGTTGTTGGAGACTATAAAACACTTCATAGAGGTGGGTCTCAGTGTTACAATAGCTGTTGGAGACTATAAAATGCTACATAGAGGTGGATCAATGTTGTTGGAGACTATAAAACACTTCATAGAGGTGGGTCAATGTTACAATAGCTGTTGGAGATTGTAAAACACTACATAGAGGTGGGTCAATGTTACAATACCTATTGGAGGCTATAAAATGCTTCATAGAGGTGGGTCAATGTTGTTGGAGATTGTAAAACACTATATAGAGGTGGTCAATGTTAAAATAGCTGTTGGAGACTATACAACACTTCATAGAGATGGGTCTCAGTGTTACAATAGCTGTTGGATACAATAAAATGCTACATAGAGGTGGGCTTTGTAATCATTGATTACATTCTGGTTTAAATATAAATCAGAATTTTAATGGCTGCATTGTTAGCATGATAAATATGTGTCAGTCCAACATGTAATAATCTCTTAAAAAGATTGATTATAAAGTCCATTGCAGCCAAAAATAAAAGAGAACTTTTTACCTTCCCGTTTTTGCAGAGCAACCTTTGTAAAGGTGAAAACCACATACTGGATCAATGTGCAGAGCCAAGATCTTATACCTGATCCAAGTGCACCTGCCACAAACTCCTCTGTTGTTGGTGGTGGAACTTCCACAGCTCGACCAGGTGGAGTTACTACGGCTTCCTCCAGTGAGGTAACAACAGTGCCATCTATGGTAAGCCTCTCTTCTTATTTAATATAGTATTTATTTATATAAATAGGTCAAACAAGGATTAGTTTGATTCAATATCAAAGCAGTCTTTCTTGTCACCAATATTTGTATATTTAGAGATATAGGTATTTGATATTTGTTGTACAGTCAAATGTCAGTTATCCAGACCCATGTTTAATGTGGATTTTTACACTGATTAATAAATATATTGATACATAATAATAAAATAAAGAAACAAATGTTTGCAAAATGGATATTTAATTGAGTAAAAGGCAGGATAAAGTTGTATCGATAATACATGTTTTATTGTATGTACATATTCTATTCCAAAATTTATGTCTTTTTGGTCTTACAGTAAACTGTACATTGTTAAAAAATGAAGGCTGTTTTACCATTAGTGTTAGCCAAAACAGACTACTCATTTTCCTGGTTGACAACTATATTTTATGAAATAATCTATTTTGACTGCTGTTCTTTGTTTCTTTCTCTGTGTCCATTTTAAAAAGAGACATGTTGTTATTGCCAAGTAAATTAAAACTCTTGCTGTAATTTTGAATGCTATCATAGTTGAACATTTTTGAGGGAACCTAGTCAAAGAGATTAAAATAGCAGGATGTTTCAGTGTTAGGTAACACTATACAATGTCTGCATTAAAGTTTAAGGTTAAAAAACAAACAAACTTGTATGATTACAGTCAACTAAACCTGTAGAAATGTAAACACTCATAAATTAAATTCAACCTGTTCCTATTATTGGATATTCATATTGTTCAAGGGTTCTTCTGTTCAAATGTTTGATATTTTTGAAAGAGTTATTTGGCCATGTGGAACTGATTTGACTTGACTATAACAAATATAAGATAGTACAGATTGGCATAAAGAACAGTTATTAAATGACCAATTTTTGTTTTTAATATTCTAATATGTTTAAATATCAGACTCCTAGGGATCAAGAAAGTCAGTTGGAAAGATTTGTAATTAGATTGAGTTGGCATTTCTGTGCAACTTTCATCAAAATACAAATCGGTGCTGAATACAAACGCTGAAATGATAAATAAATGGATTAGACTGGCCTTAGGTTTTTTTTTGGTTATATAACCTACACCGTTGTCTAAAGAACCTACTTTTCTACTTTACTGGCTAATTGAGGGCTGTTCCATTTAAACATACATGGTACCCAGGGAAGGCAGTTTAAAAAAATATATGCCAGGGTACTTTGATTTCACAGAGTTCATATTAAAATGATAAGAAATTTCTAAATTGCATCTATGAGCATGTACCCCACTTTAAATGTGCCTTCCCTGGGTCTCAGGTATGTTTAAATGGAACAGCCCTAACCTACTTTTCTACTTTATTGGCTAAGTAACCTACTTTACTATTTATTGGCTAAGTAACCTACCTTCCTATTTATTGGCTGAGTAACCTACTTTCCTATTCATTGGCTATGTAACTTACTTTGTCAGTACCACTTCAAAAGTAAGTGGTCAGTGTGAGTGAAATGTCACCATGGCAAAACAAACTTCCATACACCAGACTGACAAAGTGAATCCCGATTTCTTTGATTTTTGTCAATTAAGGGAGGGAACACAGTGCAATGCCTTGATCCAGCATGTGGGAAGACTAAAGGTTGTTTCCATGACTGTGACCTTGGAGATACCTGGACATTCCTGGTGACCTGGGCTGATAAAGGAGGGAATTCTATTTATTTTGAAATGAAAGCCAAGATTCCTGCCTCTGATAACTACTGGATGTCAGTGGGTTTCTCATCCGACACAGAAATGGTGAGTTGCTGATGTAGAGTGTTATAACTTTGCCAAAAAAATGTATTTCCTGATTTTTTAATTTATTTATTCAACAGAACATTATCATATATGATTTACAAAAATACATTATATGTTGATTCAGTAGCACACTGGAAGCATGCTAAAATCTGTCAGAGAAATTGTAATTGTCTACTGACCCGAGTAGACAGGTCTTATACAATATTAATTTATACACGATCAATTCTACGATATGTAATTATTTAATGGATCGTATTAGTAAGAAAAGATGGAATACATATTTGTGATACGCTGGATTTGATCCACCTGATCACCAACATAAACAATATCAAGGTATTTTATTTTTATCCTGATTTTGAGATTTTGAATTGATGGGTTACTAATTGTTATTTCAGTTGATATCATGTTCCTCAGTGGAAGGCACAAATGATTTTTTTTATAGTGTAGTTCTGCACAAAGGGAGCTGAATAACATTTGATGATTAGATGGTATACCTGGTTTCATCGTGAACAACAAATTATTGAATTATATCTTGTAAATACTTGAAGCAAAACCATGGTGTGTTTGAAACAACTGAATTATGCTTATAACATAGGAAATGCTGGCTATCCGACCTGGTTTCCTCATATAACAGTGGCATAATCAAATTCTTGGTAGCAGCTGTTACTGTTGTCATATCCTCCAAATATATTTTAAGCTCATTTCTCAGCTTTCATTATGTAGGAATCATCATAATAGATGATTGTTTCTGTCTCTTAGTACCGTACCCATACAGGCAAAAGAATGTCAATGACATACACATTCATATTTTACTGAGTCAAGCGTTTGCATTTATCTCTTGATCAAAATAAGCTTATGCACCCTGTATACATACTGTCATATCTGGAATTATGAAACTTTGTAAGGGGATTCATCTTAATGGGTATGGCATCCTCATCACAAGAATGAGTCACTGCTACCCATATCTCAATTAACTGGCTTGGCTTCAGTCTTGATAGCTGTTCATGCCAGAATCATGAAACTAGATTTTATGCATTTCTATTTGTACCACACCCTGTGACATACAGTTCACATTTTACTGGCTTATATTAAGTTTTTGCTTTTAACTCTTGACCACATGGGGTTTTTATTAACCCTTATTTAATACTCATCTTAAAAATAGGTCGTTGTGATCCATATTTCAGAATAATAACATCTAGTATTTCAAAGAATTTACATTTTTTAAAACTAGCCAACAAAAACAATTGTTTGAAGTACAAGATAATTAAATTTAGTACAGAAAAAATCTTATTTTTCTTCTGTTTTAATTTTTAAACTGTTAGACTTTTTATTACTTATATATTCCATAGCATTTGCAATTGACCACTATTCAATCAATACATTATTTGTTTCTCTAAAGGTTACTCATAATCACTCAAACTGTAGTTCATTATCAAAATATTGGCAGAAATTATACAAGGTCTTGAGTTAGATTTACTGTATGTAAATAAATTTACTGTAAATAGCCAAGAATGTGATGGAGAAAAATTATACCAGAAGAAATATTTATTTCTGTGAGAGAATTCACATGCATCAAGATAGACTGATATTACTACAGAGTCCTTTGAATTTTACTTCCCAGTATGACATATAACATTGGTACATATTCAGACTGCATCAATAATATTTTTATTACTTCTGTATTTCTTCTATTTTTAGGGTGACGACAGTGTGGCAGACTGTTCATTGGAGTCGGGGATAGTGAAGGCATACTCATCTTACAATCCTGGAAAATCAAATGTGCTACTGGATAGTGTAAGCAGTAAATAACACAGGGACTGGAGTAGGGACAGTATATGTATATAGCATAGGGACTGGAGTAGGGACAGTATATAGCACAGGGACTGGAGTAGGGACAGTATATAGCACAGAGACTGGAGTAGGGAAAGTATATAACACAGAGACAGGAGTAGGGACAGTATCTTACACAGGGACTGGAGTAGGGTAAATATATAGCACTGGGACTGGAGTAGGAACGGTATATAGCACAGGGACTGGAGTAGGGACAGTATATAGCACAGGGACTGGAGTCAGGACAGTATGTAACACAGGGACAGGAGTAGGGACAGTATGTAACACAGGGACTGGAGTAGGGTCAGTATATAGCATAGGGACTGGAGTAGGGACAGTATATATCACAGGAACTGGAGTAGGGACAGTATATAGCATAGGGACTGGAGTAGGGACAGTATATAGCACAGGGACTGAAGTAGGGACATTATATAACGCAGAAACTGGAGTGGGGACAGTATATAACACAGGAACTGGAAACAAATACCACATGTGCCCATTTGATATGCAGATAAGTTTCCAGTGATCATTTGAACAGTAAGAGTATGGGCACATGAAAAAAGGTGAATTTGTCTTCAAACTAGTAACCTAGCTTTACTAACCTGACAAATTGTTGTTGTTCATGACCATGACATTACTAACTGGTTTGGTTTCTTTGAGTACATGAATGACTGTTCAAGCCAATTTTTGTCTCAGAACTGTATGTGGCACACTTAACAGGAGATGCCACTTGGGATTGCTTGATCAATAGACGATGTGCTGCAGTTCTGAGATTTTCCCTGCTCGTGCATCTGCACTGCATCTGCAATTCTCATGCATTTAATGTCTGTAGCTTCAGTATGGATGAGATGATCATGTATGAGATTTTCCCAAGACTTGGGGTCAGTTTTGAAGTGTTTCAGGGATGACTTGAGAGGGTTGGGACCAACATACAGCCCTGCTTGACTCAATATGTGACTAGCAATGGTTCAAATGACTCACCACCATCCATGTCATCATGGAATTGCCAAACCATGATGATGAATTTCTCTGGGCATCCAAATTTTGCCATGGTCTTCCTGGCTTCCATGGTTGACTGTGTCTAAGGATTTTATCAGGTTGATGAATGTCATGTACAGGCTAGAGTTCTGCTCCTGGCAATTCTCCTGAAGTTGACAAGCTTCAGACACCATGTCTTTTGCCCCTTGTCCTTTCCTGAGGCCATGTTGACACTCTGGCAAGAGTCTTTGATTGATGTGATGCACAAAATGATTCAGCAGAATTCTGGCATGTATTTTGCTGGCTGTTGACAGCAAGGAGATGTTCCAATGGTTGTCACAGAATTGTCTGTTGTCTTTCTGATCATACAAATGGATGATGGATGCATTCTTGTACTCCTGGTATATAGTTCCCCGAGTCCACATTGACTGAAAGTGTGCAGTATGTTTCTATGCCATGTGCAAACCTCCAGCTTTGTAAACTTCTGCTGGATTGCCATGAAATTTTACACACATTTTTATCCCATGGCCTAGTTGGTCACAAAAGGAAATGGTGCAGTTTGGACATCCAAAATGGCTGCCACAGCAGCCATTTTGAAAATTTTGTTATTGCTACTTGTCCTGAATAGATGGTCAAATCAGCATGGCATTTTTGTGTCCATAAATTTTCGTGGCAAAAGTACCATGACAAACTGGGTCCAGCTGCAAATGACATATTCCCTGATCTGTCATTGCGTAATATATTATGTGATGGTAGATATGGGTCTGTGTAGTTTACAGTTGAATGAGATTTAATATCTCCCAATTTTTGCAGAGAACTCCCAATTATTGCATGTCTGTCGATTTTCATTTCTCTTTAAAAAAGTCCTACCAAAATAGATATATCTTATGCAATCAATGGAAGCCATGTTCTGTTTTATCACTCATGAATACTGTTGTGATGTAATAATCATTATCACACTTCAGAAGAGTTTTTTCTTCAGCAAAAAGAATGTTAAGTTTAAACATTATTCACGTCAATTTATGATTTGTTTTAAACCTACAACAATACTAAAGTCAGAACATAAACACAACAAAATATGAACCACAACAATAAGATTGTCAGCAATTAATTTCAATCCCAAGATATGACCATTGTGAATGATGTACTATCTCCATTCCCATCAAAGAAAATCTTACGTAAGTGAACACCTGTAGCTGTACCATATATACCAGTGTTAATTACTGTCATTAAATTAAAAGAAGGAATGAAGAAACATACCATGAAGCTTATGTGCCCTCAGAAATTAATTCAAAATAATATATTATTTAGTAAACAATGTTAAATGCCTTTTGAGTTCAGAATAAGGAAATAAGGTGGGATAAAAAAATGTGGGAATAAGAGTTGCTTCAGACTGTGTATTTAGGCACTGCTAGTTACGATAATATAGGGTATCATTTATTTGCCAATCAGTTGCTTGAATTTACATAACACACTGTAGAATATGATTTTTTTTCAATTATGTCAGAGGGCCAATCCTTTATATAAGATAAATGCAGTGATAAGGATTAACTGTTAATTAGTCAAACTGGCTTTCTTGCTTGTTTACTTAAGACTAACCTTTAGCTATTGTGCAGATTGGCCACAGCTAACAGAATATGAAAAGAGGGCACTTCATGAGGGAAAATAAGGCATGTCACGGGGAGAAACAGCATGTCCTTGGAGAATATCACACATATTGGACATGGTAGATATATCAATATATAGTGAAAATGAGGCTTAAAAAATACCATGAAAAACCTCCTGATTTTAAGTCCCAATCTCCTTACATTTTGATTTAATCTCTATACTTGGCTTTTGAGAAGTTGACAGGTGATGCAATGAAGTAAACTAAGAATTTTATAACTTTTTTATACCTGTTTTTTTGGTTTGTCAAGCTAGTTCTTAGTGTATGATTTTGAATTTAAATTGTCATCTTGAAAAAATAAGCTTTTTTTTTTTAATTTCTAATGAACACTGAGATTTTAATAATCTGGTTGTTGACATTGTTTCATCCTATTTCATGTCAATTTTTTAACCTAAACAAATAAATTTTTCAATGTGTGAAAAATAATGTGTAAACAAATTAATTATTCTTTTGGAGAAGAGATCATGTATGATAAAAAAGGACTGAATGTTGAGGAAGACTCCAAAATATGTATGTAATAGTTAATGTTGAGGAAGACTTCAAAATATGTATGTAATAGTTAATGTTGAGGAAGACTCCAAGATATATATGTGATAGTTAATGTTACATGCAGGTGCACATCTAATGGAATAATGTAATCATGCACTTTTACAATATGTTGTTTGAATCTGTGTGTTGGAATGGAATGGTTTATAAATAGAACAGAGTATTCTTACATTGCATTTTTATTATTACACTCTATCATCAAAACATTAAAATATGTCATGATATCAGAAAGAGATTTCAGGACCTCGTCATACAATTTTAGTCATTGTACTGTTACAGCCTTCCTATGGTGTTACTGGAACTGTTGGAAAGTTGGAAAATGGCGTCTTTACTTGCTCATTTTCTCGGATCAAAACAGTTAACCTTGTTTCAAGTGGAAGACGTAAAAAGCGAGCTGCCTCCTCAAGTGCAACCTTCTTTGACCTCAATCAAGATTGGTATCTCATGTTTGCACTAGGATCAGGATCTGCAGGTGAGTTTTTCTCAGTACTGTATGTACTGGTTCTTCAGTAATTACTTTTATCAGTGAAGATTATATAAAATAATTCAAATCATCTAATAAGCAATGAGATGTTTAAAATTAAAGATCTATTCTGCATAATTCAGTGAGATTCATGAATATTTATGAAAATATTTATAATGAACACAACTGAGATTCAGTTTATTGTACAACTTAAACAGCAGTACTAGACATGTCTATAAACAGCAGTACTAGACATGTCTATAAACAGCAGTACTAGACATGTCTATAAACAGCAGTACTAGACATGTCTATAAACAGCAGTACTAGACATGTCTATAAACAGCAGTACTAGACATGTCTAGGCATCAGCTTACTGACTAACCTCCAGACAATGGTGGGGTGGGGTGGGGTGGGGTGAGATTCCAAAGTGTGTTTTGTTGTTGGAAGGGGGCATATTGTGCATGACCCCAAAAAGTGATGTTATACAGTTGAGAAGAAATTATCTACTTACATAACTGCATATAAAATGCCTGATGATTCAGATTTGAAGAAAAGAAAAGAGGCAGTTTTAAGCATTCACTTTCAAACAAAAAGCAGTTAGTAGAATTAGAATTGTGTCATGGATTGTCACCACACATACACACACTCACATCGTCATAATCATACAGAAGATAAAATAAAAAATACACAGGGTTTTTGTCTTAAAAATATATTGGACAGGGAATTAGTGATATTGAGGATCCGATTACATTATGTAGTAATACTTGCTATAATATTGTGAATCCAATTACATTATGTAGAAATACTTGCTATAATATTGTGGATCCGATTACATTATGTAGTAATACTTGCTATAATATTGTGGATCCGATTACATTATGTAGTAATACTTGCTATAATATTGTGGATCTGATTACATTATGTAGTAATACTTGCTATAATATTGTGGATCCAATTACATTATGTAGTAATACTTGCTATAATATTGTGGATCTGATTACATTATGTAGTAATACTTGCTATAATATTGTGGATCCAATTACATTATGTAGTAATACTTGCTATAATATTGTGGATCTGATTACATTATGTAGCAATATCTGCTATAATATATCCCTAATACATGCTAACCTTACCAGTAATACAGCATGCTTTTATGGCTCCATCGAATATCTTTATGGTGACAGGTTGTTGTATTATGAATATTATAGTGAAAACTACCTAGACGTCCAACCATGTTCATTTAGACTAGTACAAAATTAATGCTTTATGTGCAGTTATAGTGTATCAGCTTTTTCAACATGAACAGACATGTTTCACATTGGCCATATGTAACAGATTTCTTGACTTTGAGACACTGCATTATAATTAAAGGAAGTATATGATTTCTTACATATCTCTTAAAAGTATTTTCATTATTTTAGCTTCCAAGAGACAGCATTCCACTCCCCCAAAGGTATCACAAAAGAAGGCAGATCTTCAGTCCATGGAGGACCTCACAGCAGCTGCTACCATATCTCTGGTTAAAGTCCATGGTGAGGCTTTAATGTACATCAAGTCAGACTGTAGTATAATCCTCTGCGCATTGGCTAGTGGGGGGTGTGTGTGTGTGAGGGTGTGGTCAGCTGCCTTTTACTGTCTTAATAAGTTATCTTAGTATTGGAAAAAGCTTTCTTAACTAAACATGCAGCAAGTTATATAGAACTGCAGGATAGGCTTTTCATTAAATGAAAATAATTATTAAATATAGGCTTAATATGAAGGAGATGTGTTAAGAACTTGTTCCTATATTTATTTGAAAAAAGCTTAAGCTGTCCATTATTGTTATAGAAAAATCAATACATAATAAAAGGTAGTATTTTCTTATATAAACATGAATAATAGTGTACAGTATGTGGTTAGGATATCTTCCACAAAAATAGACAAATGAAGTTTGGCTAGCATATTTATATGCATTGGCCTGATTAGATTTTCAATCCATTGCAACAACATTTGCATTTTCGTTCTTTATGGAATAAGACATTGTTAACAAAATCCTTGTTAGCAAGTCTAAGTTATACCCTAACTAAGTTATACCCAAATTATGTAGCAGAGGAAATTTTATCATCTTTTTTTGTATTAATATGTGGATATAATTAGATTTTCAAAACCACTGCAGCAATTCTTTACATGATTTATAAGTTTTGAGCTAAGACATTTTTTAAACAAACCTTGTTGGCAATATTGAAAAACACAAACTGAAGTTAACAAATGGATGGAACTTGATATGCTTCTTTGTATTTATATGTAAATGATCTCATTAGGTTTTTAGGCCATGGCAGCAGTTTTTCAGTTTTCTTTAGCTTTTGCTTATGTGATAGACTAGCGCAAGTTTGTTTTTCTTGCTACCCTACCTACTCTGGGGATTGCCATGAAATTTAACACACACATTTATCTCATGGTCTAGTTAGTCCTGCATAATAAATTAACACACACATTTATCTCATGGTCTAGTTAGTCCTACATAGTAATTAACACACACATTTATCTCATGGTCTATTTGTTATTGCCACTTCTCCAGAATGGTTGGACATTTTGACACAGGGTTTATTCTAGATGATGTCTAGCTGATCTTAAAATAGTGCTGGTTTGACAGCTAATGTGGCTTCCACAGTGGCCATCATTAAAATGTTGTCACTATTTCTCCAGAATGAATGGTCTTATTATCATGGGGTTTGACTGAAAAGACTTTTTTGATCATAAATGAAAGTACTGCTTGTCTGATCTTCAATATGGCCACCACAATAGCCATATTGAAATTTTTTTTATTTCTACTTCTAGATGGCCGGTTATATGAACATTCTGCTTGCACCAAGAGACTTCTTATGATTTCTAGGTCCTAAATGAAAATTGTCCCAGTCTGATATAAAAATGGCCACTATGGCAGTCATCTTGGAAATTTTGTCATTGTTACTCCTTCATAATGGAAAATCATACAAACATGGGCATTTCACCAGAAGATTTTAAACATGCATTGTTGTTCCTGAAATAAAATGATGCCCTTCTGACATCAAATATGGTGGCTATCTTGAAAGTCTTGTTATTAATACTCCTTTTAAATAAAAAGTCATTTTGACACGGGGTTTTCAGCCAAAGGGTTCTCACAGTGTCTAGTTGGTCTAAAATGAAAATAATACAAACAGACTCAATATGGCCACTATGGTGGTCATTTTGAAAACAAAAGTTATCTCTACTCCTCCCAAGTGAATGGCCATACCAGCATGGGGTTTCACCAATAGACTTCTTATAATCCCTAATTTTTCAACAATGAAAATGGTGCCAATTGTACATCCAGTGATGACCATATTATATTTGTCACTACTTGCCCAACAATAGATGGCCATTATGACATGGGGCTTTCACCAAAGGACTTCTAATGATGTCTCCTTGGTCCTTAATGAAAATAGTGCCAATATGACATCAAATGTGTCCACCACATCAGCTAATTTGAAACTACTGTATTGCTGAAGAATGTCAGAGAAGTGGAAATTCTTCGTGAATTTCTTGGAATTGTATGACTCCCTATATTCTTTCCTTTTAATCACTCAAGTTCTCCACCAGCTTTCAGTTACCAGACTTTGTGGAGGACTTCCACTTGGGGTAAAGAGAACAGCAGATGTTGGGATCAAAAGGTCAATGAACAGCAGATGTTGGGGTCAAAAGGTCAATGTCACTGTCACTGAAAGAAGAAAACTGGTTTCTGAACAAAAACATTAGTTTTGCATTACAGTCTTAGACCAAACTTTGCAGATGACTTACACATGGGGTAGGAAAGAACCTTGATCTGTCAGCACATTGTGTGGCAGAATATCTTTGTCTATATTGCTGACAGTTTGGAATGCATTATATTTAGGTAAATACTGTATTTTGATCAATCTACAAAATTGTCTCCTGTATGAGTCACTATGGCTTACATTTTACATTTAGTTAACTAAATTATGTTAAGCTAATTTTATGGAATATATCCATAGGAAAAATGTATAGGAACAAGTAGGAGTAAAAATTCTACTTTCAAGTAGATTAATTGAATCAGAATGGTGTATACATTCATTAGCTTTCCATAATGTTGTAATTGAGCTCTTGGAAAAATGTAATTCTCTGCACACACTAGCATGTGTTTTTTTATAGACAACATGTTTCTTTTATAAACAATTGTCAGTGATTTAGCAGAGCTCATAAGCATACTGTAAAACTTCCAGAAAATTAAATTTTAAAAATGTTGAAGTTATCAATGGGAGGTTTTTATGTTATATTGTAAATTCCACCTAGGTGCTCAGATGTGTTGAACAATCTCTTGCCTGGCCATTGAATTACATAATATGATAGCAGGTTACAGTGACTTGCATTTATCAGACAAAGAATAAGAACAGTTTTTCATTCAGTTCTATTTCTTAGACAGTTAAAGTTTTTCTGGTAACCCTCCACAGTTTGTACCCATAACTAGATTTAGTTAAATATTATTACATTATTCAGTCCTTTTAAATATCTTCAATTTTTAAACCATTCTTCAATCAATGCCAAAATTAACGAATCTGTTTCTGCTCAGAGTGATAGGATTTCTAATGTTAATCCTGCACCATTTTTGAGATGTGAACTGAAATCTGATACAACTCCCATACTGTTCATGACAAGGCTGAGCTTCATTCAGATTCATGATAGGTATTACATGAGCCCATGAGAAGGGGTGAATACTGCAAGACCCATTTTACTAAAGGGTTTTTTAGGGATATGTATGAAGTGTCAAAACACTATAGTGCAAAATAATCAACAAATTTTTATGTCACCGGGATTTAACATTATGAAAGGCTATCACTTCAGAAGGAAATGTATATAATGTTGAAGTGACCAGGATTTAACATTATAAGGTGCTATCACTTACAGAGGAAGTGGACATAAGTACCAACACTGATTAAAAAAATTATTAAGGATGATGCAGATTTATGAAACATAATCAAGATGAACTGATACCATGTTCGTTGGTGTATCAAGTATTCCCAACTACAAGCATACTGATATCCACTGTCACATAATGGACAGGTACATCAGAGTCTGTGCTATTTAATCTGTGAATGATTTCAAGCAAATGGAATACAGACTGAACTGCATGTCAGTTTTGTACTGTTGGTAGATTAGGGTCTACACCCTTTACAGTTAGGTGTGCATTATTTAAAAATTTATATGGTACACTTTCTTCCCATGCAGGATCTCAAATGATTGTTGTTTGGATGCATATGGTATACTTCCTTTCCATGCAGGATCTCAAATGATTGTTGATTGGATCTATATGGTATACTTCCTTCCCATGCAGGATCTCAAATGATTGTTGGTTGGATGTATATGGTATACTTCCTTCCCATGCAGGATCTCAAATGATTGTTGGTTGGATGTATATGGTATACTTCCTTCCCATGCAGGATCTCTGATGATTGTTGATTGGATGTATATGGTATACTTCCTTCCCATGCAGGATCTCAAATGATTGTTGGTTGGATGTATATTGTATACTTCCTTCCCATGCAGGATCTCTGATGACTGTTGATTGGATGTATATGGTATACTTTCTTCCCATGCAGGATCTCTGATGATTGTTGGTTGGATGTATATTGTATACTTTCTTCCCATGCAGGATTTCTGATGATTGTTGGTTGGATGTATGTGGTATACTTTCTTCCCATGCAGGGTCTCTGATGATTGTTGGTTGGATGTATATGATATACATTCTTCCCATGAATGATAATTGTTGGTTTATTGCATATGATATACGTTCTTCCCATGCAGGATCTCTAATGATTATTTTTTGGATGTATATGGTATATTTTCTTCCCATGCAGGATCTCAAATGATTGATGGTTTATTGTATATGATATACATTCTTCCCATGCAGGATCTCTGATGATTGTTGGTTGGATCTTACTTGCAAGCATTGGAATAGTCCTGCCAAGATTCTACAAACCTGTTTGGCCCAACTCCAAATTATGCGGTGAAAAAGTCTGGTTTCAGGTAAATATTGAATTATATCATTTTCTTTAATATTTCTTATGCTAGGTTCTGCCAATTCACAACCCTAAGAAAAGAGAGCTTGAGGTAGAATGGCATTTTATAATTGATAAAAAATGGAAAAATGGATTTTAAGTGTTGGCGTTTATTTCAACTAGATAACTTTAGTGACTTACCTTTTTAATTTTTTAAGCTTTTCAAATAGAGCCAATGTCAAAGTAGTGTAAACAATCAATGCCTGACTAAATAATAATAGCTAAGCACAAGCAGGCATTGACAGCCATTCACCAGGCATTGACAAACATTCACCAGACATTGACAAACATTCACCAGGCATTCACATCCCTTATTGGACCAATGTAATCTGATACATATACACTCAAATGTACAGTTATTGGACTCATTTAACCCAGATACTTCCATTCACAGTTCTTTTTTTTACAAGACTTTAATCATCAATTACTAAATAAAATCTTTGTCCATGGATGATTTTGGATAATTGTTCTTTGAATTTACAAAGTTCAGTGAATCTCCATTCAGCAGTTTAGGAAACAGAATTATAGAGTTTTGGACAGATCGATGAACTGTTTGATTGATAGATAAAGGGTATCACAATAGTGCACTCCCCCACCCACCCCACCTTAAACATATATATTCCTGGACATGTTTTTTCTTCTTCAGCTTCATCGTGCCTGCATGGTCCTAGTGCTGTTGCTTGTGGCTGTATCTTTCATCATCATATTCATCCATGTTCAAGGTTATAGAGAGGTATGTAATTAATGTTTCTTCTTCAGTGAAATTGATAGAGCGTCCGCCTCAGATGCGGGAGGTCATGGGTTCAAACCCTGGCCTAGTCATACCAAAGACTTTTAAAAATGGTACTAACAGCTGGCTTGCTTGGCGCTCAGCATTAAGAGGTTAGTGTTAGGACTGGTCGGCCTGATGTCAGGATAATGTGACTGGGTGGGACATCCATGATGCCTCAGTGCTAAACATCACTATAAACTGTCACACTGCAGACATTGTAGTGATATGGCTGAAAATTGTTAAAGCTATGTTAAAAATCTAAATCACACACACACACACTCAGTGAAATTTATACTCAGATGTAACTGTTGCAAGATGGCTGACAATATCCCTTTCATATCATGTCCACTAATTTTACCCACTTATAAAAATACATGATCTCTTTCTCCGCACCAAACTAAGACAGTTTTTATGATTATCACATAGACTGTCCAGAAATCAGTAATGTGATCCAACATGTTCAGTTACAGAAAGGAACTGAGAATTGAAGCAACAGACCATTGTGTCCATGATCCAGGAATGAAATAAAAATCGATTCAAGTTAACAAGGACACTAGGAATCACAGTAAGACTCATTTATACTAAAGCTGTCAGGACCTAAACAATCGGGATACATCTGTACCTTGTTGTATTAATGAAGTGAATTTTGAAAATACTTCCTCTGAAATTTAGGCTAAGCAAAGAAAACTGCATACATGCAAAGATTAAGTAATGAAAATACTATGCAGTGTATAAAAATACTAGATAAGGCATACAGTGTATAAAAATACTAGATAAGGCATACAGTATATAAAAATACTAGATGAGGCATAGTGTATAAAATACTAGATAAGGCATACAGTATATAAAAATACTAGATGAGGCATACAGTGTATAAAAATACTAGATGAGGCATACAGTGTATAAAAATACTAGACAACATATCTTAGATAAGGCATACAGTATATAAAAATATCAGGAAAAGCATGAAAAAGGCAAAGGAATCCTGGATAGAAAGACAATGCTGCAAAATCGAAGACAGTCTGAGTAGAAATGACAGCAAAATGACATATCAGCTGGCGAAAGCTCTCACAGCCCATAAACAAGGGAAAACTACCACAATTCAAGACAAATCAGGAAAATGCCTCACGGAAGATCAAGAGATCCTCAAGCAATGGACAGAATACTGCTCAGAATTGTACAATCATAAGACTCAAGGAGATCCAGCAGTACTAAATTGCCCTAAGGCAGAAGAAATTGATGCCAACCCCATTCTTTGTGAAGAAGTAGAAATTGCAGTTAGGCCACTAAAGAAAGGAAAGTCAGCTGGCATTGACAACATACCAGCAGAGCTCATTCAAGCAGGAGGAGAAGAGATAGTCACAGTCCTAACAACAATCTGCGACAAGATATGGCAGACAGGAAAATGGCCTACCACATGGACTCAATCCCTGGTCATTGTGCTGCCCAAGAAAGGAAACCTACAGCTATGCCAAAACTACAGAACCATCAATTTGATCAGTCACCCGAGCAAAGTCGTGGTGAAGATAATTCTCAACAGACTAAAGCCTCAAGCAGAGAAAATTATTGCTGAAGAGCAGGCAGGCTTCCGAGCCAGAAGGAGCACCACAGAACAAATCTTCAATCTCAGACTCTTTTATGAGAAATACCTTCAGCACCAGCAGAATCTATACCATGTCTTTATAGATTTCAAAAAGGCCTATGATAGGGTATGGCTTGCAGTCTTATGGGCAACTATGAGGAAGTACAACATCAGCTCAAACCTGGTGCAGGTTGTTGAGCACCTCTATGACAAAGCCACCAGTGCTGTCCTCATCAATGGTGGCAGAGGAGATTGGTTTTGAACAACAGTTGGAGTCAGACAGGGATGTAGACTGTCACCTACACTCTTTAACATTTTCCTGGAAAGGATCATGGAGGATGCCTTGCATGACCACAAGGGCACTGTCAGCATCGGAGGAAGAACAATCACAAACCTTCACTTCGCAGATGATATTGATGGTTTAACTGGAGATGAAAAAGAACTGGCTGACTTGGTTGAACGGCTCGACACAACCTCCACAGCATACAGTATGGAGATTAGCGCCAAAAAAACCAAACTGATGACAAACAAACCAATGGCATCAGTACAGAAATAAAGGTCAGTGGACAGAAGCTGGAAAGAGTCACAAGCTTTATATACTTGGGATCAATTATCACAGATGAGGGCTCCAAACCAGAGCTACTTTGCAGGATTGCCCAGACAACAGCAACAATAACAAGGTTGAGACCAATATGGAAAGATACCAACATTGCTTTTGGTTCCAAAATAAGGCTGATGCGCTCGATTGTCATATCTTTCTGTATGCTTGTGAAACATGGACGCTGACATCAGATCTACAAAGAAGGATTCAAACCATTGAAATGAGATGCTACCGCAAGATCTTGGGCATCTCATACATTGACCATGTAACCAATGAAGAAGTCCACAAAAGGATCCAGTGAGCCATCGGATCCTATGAAGACCTCTTGACCACTGTAAAAAAGCGCAAACTGAAGTGGTACGGTCATGTCTCAAGATCATCTGGACTGGCAAAACAATCTTGCAGGTCACAGTGTGAGGGTGCAGAAGAAGAGGCAGACAGAAAAAGAGGTGGGAAGACAACATTAAGGAGTGGACAGGCATGGGATTTGGAGATTCCCAAAGGACAGTAGAGAACAGGGAAAGATGGAGAAAATTGGTTGCAAAGTCAACTGTGGTGCCCCAACGACCTCTTGGGTTAAGGGATTGATGATGATGATGATGATATAAAAATACTAGATGAGGCATACAGTATATAAAAATACTAGATGAGGCATACAATGTATAAAAATACTAGATGAGGCATACAGTATATTAAAATACTAGATGAGGCATACAATGTATAAAAATACTAGATGAGGCATACAGTATATAAAAATACTAGATGAGGCATACAGTGCATAAAAATACTAGACAATATATATTGTATAAAAATACTAGACAATGTATACAGTGTATAAAAATACTAGAAGAGGCATACAGTGTATAAAAATACTAGTCAATATATATTGTATAAAAATACTAGGCAATGTATACAGTGTATAAAAAAAACTAGATAATGTATACTGCAACCTTTGGATTACAAGTCACATGCTCTACGAACTGAGCTGCTGTGGTTCCGCTCATTTTAGTCATATTTTACTATAATCCTTTTCAATTTATACATTTTGAAAAAGACTTCATGATGTAGATAATGTAGAAAACAAACACACCAGTAGATCTGCAGTTACATTACACAAATGGGTAGGAACAAACTTTTGAGAATTGTTAAAGTGAATTAACAGGAAATTACCAACTTGATGAATGAAACTATACCAAGAAGTGTGTCCAGGAGAACAATCCAATTATGTTTGTATTCTATGGGATTTTTCTGTAGTTTATAAAACCATTGGTTCTGGTGTGATTGGAATAATACACATTTACTAATTAGATGACTACTGTTATCAAACATGACAACTTGACTCTCGATCAATGAGACAGCTGTCTCTTCAATTGGATCTTGACCCTTTTCATCTTATCTGGATAGTACACACACACACACACACACACACACACACACACACACACACACACACACACACACACACACACACACACACACACATAACATGCATTGTTTCATATAGTCATATTTCAAGAAGAAAAATAACACCAGAGTATGTTAACTACTTTTTTAATATTGAAAAATACATTTACTTTCAACCATGAATGTGTACAAGTACAGTATACATTTACTTTCAACCATGAATGTGTACAAGTACAGTATACATTTACTTTCAACCATGAATGTGTACAAGCACAGTATACATTTACTTTCAACCCTGAATGTGTACAAGTACAGTATACATTTACTTTCAACCCTGAATGTGTACAAGTACAGTATACATTTACTTTCAACCCTGAATGTGTACAAGTACAGTATACATTTGGTTAAGAGTCAGTTGCTTATCAACAGCCATACATGTCCAATTGTATCCAATAATGTCCATCACAGACATGTCCAATTGTATCCAATAATGTCCATCACAGACGTGTCCAATTGTATCCAATAATGTCCATCACAGATGTGTCCAATTGTATCCAAAAATGTCCATCACAGACGTGTCCAGTTGTATCCAATAATGTCCATCACAGACGTGTCCAGTTGTATCCAATAACGTCCATCAAGGACTTTACCTGTTTGTTGAAGGACATTCATAGAGAGGTTGAAATTGATAATACTGTCCTCTTTGCTCCTCGAAGGACAGCCATTCTATTTTGCTACATGACTGTGTAAATATTGAGTGGACTTTTAGTGGAAAAAATGATTTATCATTCATAGATAAGTGGGAAAGGTTGAACCCATTATACTCAGTCTGTTGACTATAATCATTATTGCCCTTGAATCTAAAGATGCTTTGCTAATCCTATATCCAATGAATATGATGGGTTTTTTGTTTGTACCAGCGTGGGCTTCTTCATTGATTTATTAAGGTAAATTATGCATCCTTTGGAGTTATGGCTTCATAAAATTAAGGGATCAGGGCTAGTTAGCTAGGGTCCAAAGGATCTTCAACCCAAGAAAATAGGATCTTGGATTGGCTTTAGATGGTCTGATTTGTAGAGGAAGTATATTGAGAGCTCTGAATGCTATGTTGCCAATACATTTAAAATGCTGTTTTTTTATTCTCCAGATTGGTAATACAAAGTTTGAGATGGCTCATCCCATACTGGGCATAATTATCATGGCACTGACTATTATTAATGTAAGTATTGCGGCATGCAGCCATATTTTGTAATTGATATTCATTATAGTACTGTGCAATTTTAATAATATATTCTATTAATAATAATTATTGTATTTACTATTAGTAATAATTATTAATATTTGTGATGAAATTTTAATAATATTTACTTCAACAGTATCAAATCTCTTCTGTGTACAGTAGACTTCTAATTATTTAATCAGACTTAGATTATACATGTTTTAAGGGTCCAGCATCGAGATGTGGGCCCTTGTGATAATCACATTTTGTGTCCCTCTGTATGTCTGTCTGTTTATACTTCTAATCACCATAGCTTTGCTACTTTTATATATAACTGGATGTCATTTGGTTCATTACCTCTTACATCTTCATTACTTTCAGATGGCAGATTGTCTTGCTTGGCATCTGCCATTGGACTTGTTCTGCATCAGTTTTACTTGTCCTATACTGCATATTGGACTTGTCCTACATCAGTTTTACTTGTCCTACAATGTATATTAGACTTGTCCTGCATTAGTTTTACTTGTCCTACACCTTATATTGGACTTGTCCTGCATCAATTTTACTTGTGCTAAACTGTATATTGGACTTGTCCTGGATTAGTTTTACAGCACATAATTTTCACGTGGCTTAAAATGATGCTTGTCCAGTCAGACAAGCATCTCTGAAAAAGTAACCTTCCTCAGTCACCATTCATTGCTACTAGTGAATGAGTACACTTTTCAAGCTCTGTACATCTAGTTGTGTATTTTAATTATCCTTCTCTTTTCATATACAGATTTGATGGAGTTATTGCCCCTTCCCATTAGTTTTAAATCTCTATTACAGCAGGTTCATGGATCACACATCCTGGCCTAGTATCGTTAAAAAATGTTATGCTTACATTTATTTCTGAGGTCTAAATCTCGAAAGATTTTCCAAAACTTTGAAGCATAAACAAATTGTGTGGAAATGCTTACACCAAAATCATCAGAGACCAACCAAGTTAACTTGTGCATATGTTACATGACTAGGCTCGTACAAAGTAACAAAGAAACGAGTGAAGCCAACAAGCTTTGTAAATTTAACAAAATAATTTATTTCCCAAGAAAACAAGGTAAAAATAAGAAAAAGGACTTTGGTTTGTGAATATAATCCCAAAAATTAATCCTAGAATTTAAAAATATAAGTCCTATCACTAAAAAGTTCTAATTGAATCCAAGTTCGAATCTCAATGAAGTTCCAAGATGGAAGGCGATGACGTCCTCTTTAACCAGTTTTGTGCTGATGTGTCAACAGTTCCTTGTTGAGTCACCAAGAATATAATTCCGGCTTTAGAATTCTGAATAATTTTTAGTAAATGTTTTTGTCCAAGAATTTCGATGAAGAAGAGTATTTTCCAGGGTGAATAAATTATTTTAAATAAAACACTCAATTCAGATGGCAACAACAGAAATACCTTTCAGCCTGAAGGCATGTTTTACAACTCCCTCAAAAACAATGAGATCTCAGTATTAAACCCAACTAAGAACGCAATTTCAGACCCGCGCGAGGGTCATGTGATCACTTAGACTGAGCTACGTAAAAATAACTACAAGTCAATTATCACGTACTCTAGTATAGCCTTAGCAAAAACCAATGATTCCCACACTGGAAATGAATTTTTAAAAAGTTGTTTACAAAATAGAACTAACATGCAAGCCAAGTATGACCTTGATTACGACCAATGATTTTCACTATGTGTTTACCAAATTTCTGAATCAAGGTCAGGAACTAGGTCAGCTAAAAATACAATGAAGCAACACTATTGCGTTTTAATCCAGCTAAAAAGAACTGAACTAAATTTACTGGGAAAAATGTCAAATCCAGTTTTAAAAAAAACTATCATTACAATAACATGTAATGAAACAAAAATAAAATAAAAAGAAATTTAAAACTAACGCACAAGTAATTTAATTACATATATGTAACACATAAAAGAACTTGATATTTTAAAAATGGGAAAAAGGTAGATTTGGAAAAAAGAAAAAAGTATATATTTAAGCAAGAATTATGATCTTAAAATAGGAAGTTAAAGAAAATGTAATTTTAGCTGACTTGACTATAAGGCCAAGTGAGCTTGTGGTGTGGTCCTGTATCTGTCATCCATGTCCCAGGATTTGCTTGCTATCACTCTGTAGGCCATGTTTCTATAACATATTTGGTCAAACATGGAATGTTGGTTATATCATCATATTTTGGTCAAATATGGAATGTAGGTTATATCATGGATGATTTCAAATATCAGGTGAGCATTCATCTCATTGACAGAGCTTGTTATGGTCCAATTTTGATCAGACTTGGAGTATATTGTCATGTCTATAAGACCTCAGAAGATTTTAATAATGTGCAAGTTCTATTCATATTAATGAGGTGATGTTGCAACTGATTGGCTGAGCGTGTTACCACTCAGAAGACCAAAAATTTCTGATCTGATATTTATCCAGCTTAGAATATATGCCTATATTATCAAGACCCTGAAAGATTTTTATAACTGGTGAGATCCACACATGTTAATGAGGTGACCATGCATCTTATTCACTGAGCTTTTCATGTCTTCTGATCAAACTTGGAATATATGCTTATATCATTAAGGTTTCAGATGAGTTTGAATTTATATTAATGACTTGATCTTGCATCTAATTTGCTGAGATTGTCACTCTTGAGGCAATGTCTCTGATCCCATTTTGATCAAACTTTGAATATAAGATTGTTTCAACATGATCTCAAAAGTTTGAAAAAATGAGCATGATTCATACATAATAATGAGATCTTGAATCTGATTGGCTGAGCTTGTTTCTACTCAGGAAGGCTTATTGCTAATATACTTTTGATCCAACCTGGAATAGTGGCTAGACCCTGTACAGACTTGATCCAACCTGGAATAGTGGCTAGACCCTGCACAAATTTGATTATAATGGAGATTTAAACATATTAATGAGGCAATCTTGCATCTGATTCACTGAGTTTGTGATTACTCTAGTAACTTAATTTCTGATCCGATTGTGGTCAAACTCGGCACATTGGCTTCTGTGATAAAAGTTTCAAATGAATATGATTGTGAGATCTATGCTTATATGGGGTGATCTTGCATCTGACAGTCTGAGCTTCTTACCACTGAAGAGACCATAGTTCTGTTCTGATTTTGAGAAAACTTTGTAAACGACTTGGATCATCAAGCTCTCAGATGATTATGAGCAAGACCCATGCATGCTAATGACTTTCTCATGCATCTGATTGGCTGAACTTGCCCATACTCTAGCAACTCAGGTTTAATCAGGCTTTGATCAAGTTTGTTGAATAGTATTGTATCTTCAGAATGTTGGATGAATTTGATTCTAAGCAAGATCTATGCATATTTATGAGGTAATCTTGGATCTGACTGGATGAGCTTGTTACCAGTTTGAAGACTAAAATTTTATCGAATTCTTCTCCAGCTGGACAAATAAGCTTAAGTCATCATGGACTTCTACATTAAGTTAAATCTGCACATATTGATTTGCATTTGATTGGGATAGTTACCTTTCTTGAAAGTATATTTCTCATTTGATTGGCAGAGTTACCTTTCTTGAGAGTATATTTCTCATTTGATTTTAATATAAGTAAAATATTCTATAACATCAGGATCTAGGTCAAGTTATGAGTGAGTATATTAATTTTGCCTTTAATTTTAAAACAGTCCTGACCACTCTGGTGGCCTAGTGGTTTGAGTGTCTGCCTTGGATGCACAATGTTGCAGGTTCAAACCCTGGCCGAATCATACCAAAGACTTTAAAAAATGGTACTAACAGCTGCTCGCTAGGTGCTCAGCATTAAGAGGTTAGTGTTAGGACTGGTCGGCCAGGTGTCAGGATAATGTGACTGGGTGGGACATCATGATACATGTCTGCTGCATGATGCCCCAGTGCTAGACATCACTATAAACAGCCACACTGCAGACATTGTAGCGATATGACTGAAAAATTGTTAAAGTTACATTAAAAAATTCCAAAACACATAAAATAGTTCTCTTTTCCAACAGTAGTAAAACATAGAGGTTTGGAGCTAATTTATGTAGGGTTGTATTCTTACAATACTATATAAGTACATTGTGTATAAATTTGAGTCTGATGATGTTTATAATCATCAGCATGGATGATGTACCTGTATCTGAAACAGTGCCAGAGTCTGCTGAGTGAAATGGTCAGCTGCTTTGTTATGTAAGCATTGGAGCGATATCAGCCCCACTTGGGCCTCTTCATTTGTATTTGTTTATTAACATTATGGAAATCTAGTCCTGAAAAGGAGACGGGAATTCAAAAATCTTAAATGTGCTGTGAATTCACATTTATTTGTGGATTGCCAATTTTTTTTTTAAAAATTTATATGCTTGCTTCAATCCCCATTGTTAAAGACCCGAAAAAGAATGATTCATCAATCAGCTGTGATAATGTCTTCCCCCTTCATCAGTCAATGAATTAAGTGCCAATGACAATTGAAAATTATTGTATCTTGACTGAGCTTTTAAGTGGATGTTTTATGTATCTCTGTTCCACTATAATGACTGAGATATGGGAATTTGTTAACTTGAAGGGGATACTGGCATTTTGGGGTGGGAGAATATCACCTGGGCATGCTTGAAGTGCTTTTCAAAACCAAATCATTTCCCAACTGGTCTGAATAATTGAAGTTTTAATGTATTTGTACTTTAATTGTGTATTTTCCTGTTTGATGAAACATAAACATGTATATTCACAGCCTGTCATGGCCCTATTTAGACCACATCCAGGTGCTCCAAGGAGAAAGATTTTCAACTTTGCTCATTGGGGAGTGGGAACAAGTTCTCACATATTGTCCAGTAAGTATTAGTAAATTATTCCATTTCATATATATATATATATATATATATATATATATATATATATATATATGACTCTCACTGTGTCCATACACAAAACTCTTACACTTTGCTCAATATCTCTTTTTCCAAACACTTCATTCAATCAATATGATCTATGCAATCTTATTGAAAAGTTACCAATACATTTTGCTTTACATGGTGACATTAACAGCCATCATACACCTTGGGGATGCAAAGAATTTTGTGAAAGATGAAAGAAATTAGAAGACTTTGTTTCCACTTTTTTAATGCAAGTTGTATACCTTTGATGTGACCATCTGCGATCCATCTCATTTAGCTGACTTTTCAGGGGAATTTGTTGATGACCTCTGTAGTAGTGATCTTTTTTCCATTGTATTTTATAAGTATTATGCACCTGAAACCTCAAATGGTTAGGCCAGAGATGGAAACTGAAAAACCTCAATGGTTAGGCCAGAGATGGAAATTGAAAAACTTCAAGGGTTAGGCCAGAGATGGAAATTGATAAACCTCAAGGGTTAGGCAAGAGATGGAAATTTAAATTGACAGATTCCAGTCCCTCTGTGAATCAAATCTGCAGCTGATGTTTCAAAATGTAGTAGATTCAATACTGTTATTTACTAACACACTCCAAGATAATGTTAGGCAAAAATTTAGGCAATTCTTTGATGTGTCACCATACTGTGGTTTGATGGTGGTTGCAAGGATACAATCAAGAAATGGTAAAAATTCCTTAGACATTTAAATGCCAATCCAACAGTTGAACAACCAAGCTAAAGTTTGTTGCACTGTTAGATTGGGCAAGAAGAAACCATGGAGTTCCTGTGTCTTTGGGGTAAACCCTTGCCCCTCTTTTTAAAATCAGTATGGAATATAGTATGGACAATCGCTGACAAGAATAAAACAGTTGTATCAAACATTTAAAGAAATCTGATGAAATGATGAAAAAATCTTACAAGAAATTTCAAACACAAAAACATTCTCCAAATATTCTCCTCCAGGGAATTATTCTGATAATTTCAGCTGTGTCAAAAACCTGAAAGAAAATGTTCCTTTAAATTTTAAATTGGCTGAACCTGTCACTGTTAGAAAAAAAGATTCGCTTGGTCAAGTCCAAGACACTTCAGCAGGAGTAAATGATACCCACAGACACCTTCTTACACACTTGATACATTTTCAATAAAGTTTTCTGAACTGGTGACTTTCAATCATCATGGCAAGAAGCAACAGTGATACTATACCCAAACCTGGAAAGAAGAGCAATATTACTGACCCTTCCAGTTTTTTGTCCCTATAACACTAACAAGCTGTATTTGCAAAACCATGGAATGAAGGATGAATGACAGATTCCTCTGCTGTCATGGAATTAATGGTGATTGACAGATTCCTCTGCTATCATGGAATGATGAATGACAGATTTGTCTGATGCCGTAGAATGAATGATGAATGACATTACTCTGCTACCATAGAATGACAGATGAATAACAGATTCCTCTGCTATCCTGGAATGAATGATGAATGGCTGATTACTCTGCTACCAATGAATGAATGATGAATGACAGATTCCTCTGCTATCATGGAATGAATGATGAATGGCTGATTACTCTGGTACCATGAACTAAATGATGAATGACAGATTCCTCAGCTGTCATCGAATGAATGATGAATGACAGATTCCTCTGCTATCCTGGAATGAATAATGAATGACAGATTCCTCTGCTATCATGGAATGAATGATGAATGATAGATTCCTCTGCTAACATGGAATGAATGATGAATGACAGATTCTTCTGCTATCATGAATCTAGCAAACTACTCAGTCATTTTTTATTCATATTCCAGAAAAATACATTCGACCATTTATTCAGGCAGGTTTGGATGCCATTTTTTGGGGCTAACAGAAAGGGCAAAATAATACACTTATATTGGCTAATGTTTCAAATTCATGGTAAAAAATTTGAAAATGAAAACCTAATATATCACTAGCTTTATTGTTGATAATGATGGTTTGTATGCATTAGTATCAAATCAACATTTTGAAAATGGTTTGTTTGCATTAGTATCAAATTTACAGTTTGAAAATGGTTTGTATGCATTAGTTATCAAATTTACAGTTTGAAAATGGTTTGTTTGAATTAGTATCAAATTTACATTTTGGAAATGATGGTTTGTATGCATTAGTGTCAAATTTACATTTTGGAAATAGTTTGTATGAATTAGTGTCAAATTTACATTTTGGAAATGATGGTTTGTTTGCATTAGTGTCAAATTTAAGTTTTGGAAGTGATGGTTTGTATGCATTAGTGTTGAATTTACATTTTGAAAATGGTTTGTATACATTAGTATCAAATTTACATTTTGAAAATGGTTTGTATGCATTAGTGTCAAATTTACATTTTGGAAATGATGGGTGTGTATGCATTAGTGTCAAATTTACATTTTGAAAATGATGGTTTGTTTGCATTAATATGGAATGGACATTTGGAAAATTATAGTTTGTGTGCATTATGAAATTTGGAAGTGTGTATAAGAAAAAATATTTTTCCAAGACTGTTTTTTACAAAAATGTTTTCTTAATAAATGAAAAAACATACAAAAGAAACACTGATCAATACAATGCTGGGAAATGGCTACTGACAGCACTACTCTATGAAATAAAAACTAATTAGAGAAGTCTTGTCCAGTGAAATGTATGTTTTGATTTGATTTTTTAATTTGGTTTCCCTGAATTCATTATAAATGTGATACATACAATCTTCTGTGTAAATTGACTGTCACAGTGATGCCCATGAGCACTTCCATTCAGCAATTAAGATGATTTATTTTTATAACTCTTGAGAACTTAATGGTCTTTTGGCATGATAGAACAAGCCAGTTAACAGAAATTGTCTCAGCCACTTATAATACATGAGAGTAGGGTCAGCATAATTTCTTGTTAAAATCACACACCACAGACCTCAAAGTTGTTGCTTTTGCCTTTATGTTTGATTGTTCCTCAAAATTTGCAATGCTACTTTCAAAAATAAACTTTGAAGTTAGAAGAAAAAAAAAACGATTTTTATCAATTTTTTTTTAATCCAGGTGTAGTCATTCCAGGACTCTGCAACTGCTGTGTACCAACAATTATTATTAGTACAAGCAATATGAAATTGCACACATTCATTACCATGCACTATGAATGAAGTGAGATCATGAATCGTTATCTTGAAGAATTAATCAGTGCAAACAGGAAAGTGGGTTTGGCTAGTGTTGTACGAGTAATTCTGGCAATGTAGCTATAGTTTATTAGTATCTGCTTACACTGAATACATGCGATTTTAGTTTCAAGGGAAGCAACTCCAACTTTACTGATGCACAAATTTATGAGTACTGTATGTCTGCTTGATCTGTATTAAAAATCTATCATTTACTGACTTTAATGATCTTCTTCAGATCTAATGACTATAAATATTAAAATTCACCATACCTGTCAACTCTCATACCAGGAGAAAAAACTCCCAATTTTGGAGTCATTCCATATTTACCTCCAGATCTAATAATATCTCCTGATTTTTGCAGAGAACTCCTGATTATTACATTATATTTGTTGATTTTCATTTCTCCTATTAAAAAAAATCCTACATAAATAGATATCATATGCAATGCACAGAGGTCATGTTCTATTTTATCACCTGTGAATATCATTGTGATGAAGTAATTATTATCACAATACAAAGAATTTTTTTCTTCAGTACATAGACCATTTAGTTTAAACTTTATTCACATAAATTAATGAATTTTTAGCCCAAGAATAATACAAAATAAAAAAAAACACAACAATGAAATTGTGAGCAAGTAGTCTAAATCCCAAAATGATCATTGTGAATGCTGTGTAATTTTCTCTACAAGCAAAATAGCATCTCCATTCCCACCAAAGAAACTTACATGAGTAAACATCTGGCATTACATTATTGTATATACAGAAATGTTAATTACCATCATTAACTTAAAAGATATAATGAAAAAACATCACACAGTCCATGTGTCTGCTAAAAATTAATTCAGAATAAATATTCTATTTAGTAAACATTGTTCAAATGCCTTTAGAGTAGACAGTAAGGAAATAAGGTGGGATATAAAACATGAGAAAAGTGGTTGCCCCACGTACAGTAGCTTGAAACTACAGATTTAAGCTAAGTTGAATTCACACACACACACACACACACACACACACACACACACCATTAGTTACAACAAAATAGGGTATGTGTTTGCCAGTCAATTGTTGGTGCTTACATACGTGCACTGTAGAACATGGTTTCTTTGAAGTATGTCAGAGGGGCAGTCTTTTTCACAAAATAAATGCAGTGATAAGGATGAACTGTTAATTAGTCAAACTGGCTTTCTTGCTTGTTTACTTAAGTCTCACCCTTAGCTGTTGTGCAGTTTGGCCATAGCTGACCAGAATATGAAAATTGTGCACTTTGTGGGGGGAAAATAAGTATTGTCACAGGGACAAAAAGCATGTCCTTTGAGAATTTCACAAATATTGTACCTGGAAGATCAGTCAATATTAAGTGAAAACAACACTTAAAAATTGCCTTGAATAACCTCCTGATTTTAGGTCCCAATCTCCCTATTTTTTTATTCAGTCTGCCTACATGGCTTTTAAAAAGTTGCCAGGTATGATCCATTAGATAATTTTTGTGTAGGATCATGGAGATTATATTCTCACGTTTCAGTGAAAAGTTGTAAGTGGCAATACTTGAGAACCTCTCCCCTCCAACCAAAATATCTTGTGCCCCCACCATAATGCCACAGTTGATGTTTATGAACCCTGCTGCTCACAATGTATCAAGGCAGAGTTAAATACCATAATCAAGGAACTGACTGCTAATTATACATCGAAAACTTTATGATCTGCTTGTTATTCATACTATTGATCTTCAAGTAAAGATTTGCACAGAAATGGTCAGATGAAAATATGTTAAAAATGTTTGTATGCACTTCTGCTGATTAAATAAAATTCATAATGGCCAAAAAACTCATTTTTTTTCTTTGTCTCAAATCTGGAAGAGACCACATTTTTATATCCCACTGTTTGCTGTGGGGACATCTTGATTTGGTCATGTCCATTCTTCTGTCTGTTCATCCATCCATGTTTAACAAACACAAATATTTTACAATCAAACATGTTTTACAAATCATACACACCTTACGGATACAAATCTAACTGGGACTTATTCTGCATATTCAATATCTACATGATTTTAAATTTTAAAGCCCTGGATTTAAGGTAAATACAGATTGGAGACGGTCTGGAAGGTCTTAATCCAGTTATATAGCTCTTATTTTATCAGCAATTGCACTTTTGGTACACCAGATAATTTTGATTAGATATAAAATATTGAAGCAATTACACAGCAGACAGATGTCACACAGATGATAGAAATTTTTTCCATTGATTGTTTTTGTGCATGCATGTGTATGTGTATATATATATATATATATATATATATATATATATATATATATATATATATATATATATCATAATCTATAACTTGAATGAGATATAGTAGATGCCACCTGTCATAACCCTTGATAGGATTTGAGAAAGGTGACCTAAGTGTTTAGTAGACAGTTTTGCCCATGCATGAATTAAGTGAAATTCATAAAGTGTTTCAGTTCTTGGAAAGTAATTTCAGTATTAGTGGGAAAAATGTGTCATATTTACTCCAGAAAATACTCATGAATGTCTTTTTATTTCAGTCATCAACATTTTCATTGGAGTGAGTTTAGGCCCCTCTGATATGTCCAAGAAAGTGGAGTATGTGCTATGGGCGTATATTGCATGGTGGATTGCCGTGATGATATTCTTGGAAGTACATGACTATATACAGAGCAGAAAAGGTCAGCAAATAAATACCATATGCACTCACTTATAAGTCAGATCCAATTACAAACTGCATAGACCCAGATCTGCCATCTTATAATATGCCAGTAGATCTGGGTGGATGCAGTTTGATAGAATGAATCAGTAAAACAAACAACATAGACCCTGATATACCAGTTCATTATGAGTGTTGTTCAGAGTTGGACCTGACTTATAACCAAGTAAATATGGTACATATTTCTATTGTTGGCTTTGCTAACTCGCATACTAGCTTAATTACATTTTTAAGAATTATCCTATAAAATGTTTTACAAAAAAAAGTATTTTCAGTAAAAACAGCCATATTTTTTCACGTGTAAAAGCTTCATTTTCTTTGCGATGGGTATAATTTTGTGTTTAGGTCACCTGGTCTAAGTTATGATATGGTACTTCATCCACTGTGCATCATTCATAGTCTGTCAACCTCTCTTCACAAACCACTGATCAAACCTGATAGAAAATGTTTCTTAATACATGGTCTATGGAAAACTGAACTGCACAATGGGGAATGCCATTCAGTGTCAAGATGTGCTAACCAATGAGTCTTAAAAATAAATGAACCTCAACTATTACACCTTAAATAACATTATTCTTCAGGAAGTCCCTGAAATCTCTTGCTAGCTATCTTAAAGACATTATTTAAAGAGGGTAACACAGTTAGCTAAGAAATAATCTACCTTGAGGACCTCATACAAAGGAATTTATTTAATACCAGGATCAAAAGTAGAAATCAAGCATTCTGAAAATCACTAAAAAGAACCAAAGCCAACTCAGCTATGGAATTCCTATGCAGGAACGTCCACTTCTGTCCAGATAAATGCATACATTCAGCTTTTTTTTGCATGGGAGTTCCATACTGGAAAATAATACAGCTGAAGCTTAAGGTTCAGCACCAATCAACAAGGTTCAAGACCACTAGTACTGGTAAATATTGATCACATGACCAGTACATCACATCGCTTCTATAGATCACATGACCAGTACATCACATGACTACTGTAGATCACATGACCAGTACATCAACATTTCTGTGACCTCACTGGAAAATCAACAGACTGGTTTTATTCTGCAGAATAATCAAGGGGTTAAAAGAAATCTGTTTGGGGGTCCCTATTAAATGTACACAGCAAATTAAGACCAGAAATTAGTCACATTGCTACACCAAAATATTGGCTACATATACTGATGAACTCTTTAATGTAGAATATTGAAAAATGGAACAGCTGAAAAATTCAATCTTGATGGAAACAACATTGGAATGGAATCACACCCAGATAATTTTGTAATGCATGCAAAGACAGCAGAGGGTCCTTTTTAGGTTAAAATAGCTGTGTAACACCTCTCTCTCTCTCTCTCTCTCTCTCTCTCTCTCTCTCTCTCTCTCTCTCTCTCTCTCTCTGTGGGTGTGCTTTTGCTGAAAAGGCCATGCACTATACCAGATGCAGATACAAATTACTGATCAGAGATTTTATCAGGGTATTTGAAGTTGAAAATATGACAGCTGAAGTAGAGACAGGGGAGTAGAGGGTAAGGAGTTGATAGAGATTTATTATTCATTTATTTCTGTGGTTTAGCAAGCAGTTTTATTTCTTTTATATGGCATGTATTTTACTGGATAAAGATAAATCACCATGGGAAAAATTTGTGGAAAATCATTCAAACTTAAACCGATTTGTCTCATTTGGGGAGGGGGGGCCATACACAGCTCACATCAGGCTGGTGAGACCTGACTGATTGTGGAGTTTAGATGCAGAAGACTTCAGTAAAATTCATGTTACATTACCATATTACTGTATAGCACCCACTCAACTGCAGATTGCTTAGACTTAGATTTACAGTCATAATGCACTGTTAGATCAAGGTCTACTTTTAACCTGCAGTTATTAGGAAAAATGAACAGCAAAGACTTGGATATACTGTATATACTGCATGCAAGTCAAATCAAACTGAAAACTGTACGGACCCAGATCTGCTCTCTTGTGATGCACTAGCACATCTGGGTTTATGTAGTTTTACTTGGACTAATTGAACAACATAGACCCGGATCAGTCATCAGATAATGCGAGTATGCATGGTGCTAATCAGGAAATACCTTGTTTACAGTCTGATGATTGGTATATATTAATAAACATGTAACTTAATAATGCATTGACTGACATATCAATATTTGTAAAAATAAATTAGGAAAGTTGAGTTTAATGAAGTGAAAATTAGCAATAATGTTTTTATATTCATTTACCTTGAAAGTTTGCAGGCTTTTTTTTCTCTTTTCCAGCAGAAAAAGGGGATGCTTTTAAGTTAAATAACCTTGCTGAAACAAAGCCAAGTACTGAAAAGCCATTGGTAAGTGAGAGAGAGAGAGAGAGAGAGAGAGAGAGAGAGAGAGAGAGAGAGAGAGAGAGAGAGAGA